>AWOL01S0037093.1:0-64881 GCA_000715115.1 Nicotiana otophora | reverse complement strand
GGAGGGGGTAAGGGGGTGTAAGGGGGGTAAGAGGGCTAAGGGAGCTACTAGGATGAGAGTGAGGTCTTGGAACATAGGAACTTTGACTGAAAAATCTGTAGAGTTAGCGAAGATTCTCGAGAAAAGGAAGATTAATATAGCTTGTGTACGGGAGACTAGGTGGGTAGGAGATAAAGCGCGTGATGTGGAAAGGTTCAAACTATGGTATTCTGGGAGGTGGGGGCAGGAACAAGATAGTTATCTTGGTTGATAAGGACCTTCGTGAACTAGTAGTGGAGGTTAGAAGGGTGAATGACAAGTTGATGTCTATTAAGCTAGTTGTTGAAAGTTTTATTTTGAACATAATCAGTGTGTACGCACCCCAAACAGGCTTGGATGAGCAAGTCAAAAGGCGTTTCTGGGAGGATTTGGATGAGATGGTGCGTGGTATACCACATACCGAGAAGCTTTTCATAGGAGGGGATTTCAACGGCCACATTGGAGCCCCGTCTGGGGGGTATGATGATGTGCATTGTGGCTTTGGTTTTGGAGATAGAAACAAAGGAGGAACATCTCTCCTAGACTTTGCTAGGGCATTTGATTTGGTGATAGCAAACTCGAGTTTTCCGAAGAAGAAGGATCACTTGGTCACCTTCCGGAGTTTGGTGGCCGAGACTCAGATTGATTATTTACTCTGCAGGAAGTGCGATAGAGGTCTTTGCACGGATTGCAAGGTCATCCCGAGTGAATACCTCTCGACCCTTCATAGGCTCCTGGTCATGGACCTTGAGATCACGAGGAAGAGGACGATGTATAGCCAACATAGGATCAAATGGGGAGCCTTGATGGAAGCTAAAGCATAAGAGTTGGGGGTCAAGCTATTGACTATGGGAGCTTGGATGAGTAGTGGGGATACAAGCACTATGTGGACTACGACTACGCAGTGCATTAGGGAAGCCGCGAGAGAGGTACTAATGGTCTCAAAGGGTTACTCTGGTGGTCACAAGAGGGACTGGTGGTGCAATGGAGAGGTGCAAGAAAATGTAGAAACCAAGAAAGCAGCGTATCTTAAGCTAGTGGAAAGTGTAGATGAGGGGGAGAAGAGGGAGAATAGGGAGCATTATAAGTTGGCTAAGAAAGACACAAAGCTAGTAGTTACGGTGGCCAAGAATGCAACTTTTAGTCATTTGTATGAGGAACTCGAGGGCCGAGGTGGGGATAAAAGGTTGTTCAGGTTAGCCAAGGCGCAATAAAGGAAGTCGCGTGACTTGGACCAAGTGAAGTGGATCAAGGACAAAGAAGGTAGAGTTTTGTTGGATGAGGGGATTATCAGTCGGAGATGACACACCTACTTCTACGGTCTCTTGAACGAGGAGGGGGACAAGAGCATTGTACTGGGTGATTTGGAACTTTCTGGGAGTTATTGTGACTTTAGGTATTGTAGGCGGATTAGAGTTGATGATGTTGAGAGGTCTATGCGTAAGATGAGAAGGGGCAAAGCGATCGGGCCGGATGAAATCCCACTGGAGTTTTGGAAGAGTACGGGCAAGACAGGCTTGGAGTGGCTCACTAGATTGTTTAATGTCATTTTAGAAAGAAAAATATGCCCGAAGAGTGGAGGTGGAGCACGACGGTTCCTGTATGCAAGAACAAGGGTGACATCCAAAATTGCAATAACTATCGGGGTATCAAGCTACTTATCCATACTGTGAAAGTTTGGGAGAGAGAGGTAGAGCTAAGGGTGAGGAAGAGTGTGTCTATCTCCGAGAACCAGTTTGGGTTTATGTCAAAGCGTTCGACTCAGAAGCCATCCACCTTCTTAGGAGATTGATGAAATAGTATAGGGAGATCAAGAAGGACTTGCATATGGTGTTCATTGACTTAGAAAAGGCGTACGATAAAGTTTCGAGGGAGGTTTTGTGGAGATGTTTGAAGGATAGAGGTGTACTTGTTGCCTACGTTTGGTTGATTAAGGACATGTATGATGGAGTAAAAACCCGAGTGAGGACGGTAGGTGGGGACTCGGACCATTTTCCGGTTATGATGGGGTTGCATCAGGGGTTGACACTCAGCCCCTTTTTGTTTGCTCTTGCGATGGATGTACTGACACGTCACATCCAACGGGAAGTGCCGTGGTACATGATATTTGCAGATAATATTGTATTGATAGGCGAGACGTGAGATGGTGTGAATGCGCAATTAGAGATATGGAGGCAGACACTGGAATCTAAATGTTTCAAGTTGAGCAAGACCAAGACAGAATACTTGGAGTGTAAGTTTTGTGGCAAGACTCAAGGAGGGGAAGAGGAGGTGAGGTTGGACTCGCAGATCATCCTTAGGAGAGGAAGTTTTAAGTACCTTGGGTCTATTATTCAGGGGGATGTGGAGATTGATGAAGATGTCACACATCGTATTGGGGCGGGATGGATGAAATAGAGACTCACTTTCGGTGTTTTGTATGACAAGAAGGTGCCACCGAAACTTAAGGGTAAGTTTTACAGAGTGGTGGTCATACCAACGATGTTGTATGGGGCTGAGTGTTGGCCAGTCAAGATCGCTCATATCCAGAAGATGAAGGTAGCAGAGATAAGGATGTTGAGATGGATGTGCAAGCACACCAGGTTAGATAGGACCAGAAATGAGGTTATTCACGACAAGGTGGGTGTGGCCCCTATTGAGGACAAGATGCGGGAAGCGCGACTTAGGTGGTCTGGTCATATGAGGAGGAGGAGCACAGACACCCCGGTGAGGAGGTGCGAGAAGTTGACATTGGAGGGCCTACAGAGAGGTAGAGGTAGGCCAAAGAAGAGGTGGGGAGAGGTGATTAGGCAAGACATGGTGCAGCTTCAGCTGACCAAGGACATGACCCTTGATAGGAAGGTATGGAGGTCGAGGATTAGGGTAGTAGAGTAGGTAGTTTAGAGTGTTCATAACAATAGTATTGGCACACAGTCTCGCTTTCTGTTGGTAGTAGGTTTTTATGACTAACTGTTATTTTCTTTCATTGTTGATCACCTTACTATCTTTTTGTTTTTATTCTGCTTTTATATTGCTTTTTTGGTACTGTCCCTTCTTGTCTATATTTTTATTAATGTGGTGCTTATACTTTTCTGAGCCGATGGTCTATTGGAAACAACCTCTCTATCCTCAAAAGGTAGGAGTAAGGTCTGCGTACACACTACGCTCCCCATACTTCACGGGGTGGGATAATACTTGGCATGTTATTGTTGTTGTTGTACATGTAATTAGAACAATACAGTAGATGTATCACTTTTGCCTATCAGACATGAAAGCAATATGGTGACTGTTATTTATCTCTAAATCCAGTCCATGATTTGATAGAAACCAACTCCAAGTCTCCTTACTTTTAGCTGCAGCAATTACAGCATATGCAACAGGAAAGATGCAATCATTGGGATCAATTGCAACTGCTCCTAACAGATTGCCTCCATATTATTAACGACCTACACCCACACTTAAACGCTTGCTTCAGAGGTGCAAGACACACATTAAACCCCATGAATTTACCTCCATCTCACAAATAACAACATTAGACCCAGGATTTGTCTTCAACAAATCAGGCCTATACCTTAAGAGTTTTTCATATTGTGCACACTCTTCTCCATAAACCCATTTCAAAGCTTGCTCTTTGGCCCTAAATGCATTCATTCTGTGTATTGTGTACCCAAGACCATTCTTCATTGTTGCAAGCAGTCCTTAAATGTCCCAGCTTGGATCAGCTCTAAAAATATTAAATATTTTCTTGCAATCCATTGAGCTGTCATATGAAAATTGTCAAATACCTTACCACCTGTATGATTTATATTCAAAGCTTTAATCTGAATTGTAGGGTCAATATTACTTACTGGTCTTGCCCAAACTCTAAAGGGACACTCTTCCTGCTTGCATCGACAAACACATCTCTTTGAGTCATTGGGTTTGAAATATAATTGTCTCCTATTCTTAATCCCCCAGTTCATACAAGCCTCCTTAAACTGTTTAAAAGACCCAAACTTCATTCCTAGTTCTAATATAGGGTTTTCCATTTCTTCGTAACACTCCTCATATGCGACCTCCACTTCATCTTCTTTATCAGTACCTCCCTCTAGCAATTCATCAGATTCAGCATAATATGAATCACCATTCTCGTTATTTCTGGAATTAGAATGTCAGCAGATGGTCCACCTCCATTATTTCTATCATTGGTATTTTTTTGGGTCTTCCTTTTGCCTTCTTAAAATAATTCTCAACAACAATATCATGATCATCATCAATAATTTCATGATAATCGTCATCATCTTCCTCCAAGTTATAGTCTGGATCAATGAAATCTTGATCATCTAACTGATCCTCATCCTCACTTTCTTCATCGCCATTGACAATATTAGCCTTCCTATCAGCCGCCCTATTACTCAGAACACTATTTTCCTGAAATACCCCATCTAGAATTTCCAACCACTCTTACAGAATATACAAATAAAGAACTCAAATATAGTTCAATAATAGATAAATAATTAATACCCTGTAATGACCCGATCGGTCGTTTTAAGTATTTTAGCTATGTTTCCCTATTTATTACCTCCTCTATGTCATATTGTGATTATGTAACTTGTCGGGGTGGTTGGTTTTGGTTTCGGGTGAGTTTCAGAGTGAAATGGGACACTTAGTACCTAAGTTGGAAGCTTAAGTTGAAAGAGTTTATCGCAGTTTGACTATTATATAGACGAATCCGAATCGGAGTTTTGACGATTCTGATAGCTTCGTGTGGTGATTTTGGACTTAGGATCGTGTTCGGATATTGATTAGGAGGTCCATAGGTCATTTTGACTTGAATTGGCGAAAGTTAGAAAGTTGAAGGTTTGTAAGGTTGATAAGTTTAACCGGGAGTTGACTTTATTTATATCGGGGTCGGATTCTAATTTTGGAAGTTAGAATAGGTCTGTTGTGTCATTTATGACTTGTATGCAAAACTTTGAGGTGAATCGGAGTTGGTTTGGTATGAATCGGCGTTAGTTTTGGAAGTCATATGTTCATGGTTCAATAGGCTTGAATTGGGTTGCGATTTCGTAGAATCGATATTATTTGATGTAATTTTTCGCCTCGAGTAGGTCTGTTATGTGTTTTAGAACTTGTAGGTATATTCGGATGGGGCCCAGGGTGTAAATCGGATTGAAATCGGGATACCCGAGTGTGAATTAGATTGGAATCGAGATAATTTTGGACTTAGTAGATTGTTGAAGCTTCTGTTATTCTGGTGTCATCGCACCTGCGATGAGAGTGGCTGCAGGTGTAGACTCTCAGGTGTAAGGGATTCACCGCAAAAACGGAAAGGGCCAGCGAGGGGAAGAACCACAGATGCAGAGGTGATGAGCGCACCTGCGGTGGGAATTCCGCAGGCGCGAAGCCGCAGTTGTGGTCAAGCGCACGCAGAAGCGAGATCGTTGGGCAGAAAAGGGTGAGTACGAGAGTTTGTATTCATTCTTCATCTTTTGAGTTAGAGAGCTCCATTTGTGGCGATTTTGAGAGGGATTTTCAAGGAAATTTATCGGGGTAAGTTATTCTAACTCGTATTTGACTATTATACATGAATCCATCGTTGTTTTTATCATTTAATTAGTGTTTTGAGTTGAAAAAATTGGGAAACATTGTGAAAACTTCATAGACTATTTTTTGAGGATTTGAAGGTCGATTTGGGATCGGAATTGAGTAATTTTAGTATGGTTGGACTGTTCTCGAATGGGTGTTCGAATTTTGTAAGTTTGGTCGGGTTCCGAGACGCGACCCGGGGTTGACTTTTTGGGTTGATGTTTTGATTTTCTTTAAAGATTGCTATTTTATTAGTCGAAATAGTTTCCTATTCTTTGTATTTATGATATAAAGTTATTTTGGCTAGATTCAAGCCGTTCTGAGTTGGATAATCATGGAAAAGGCTTACTAGCGGATTGAGTTAGCATGCTTTGAGGTAAGTATCTTGCCGAACTTTTTATGGGGGAATTACCCCTAAGTATTGGTGTTGTTTTGTGTTAATCGTGGTACGTGAAGGCCGTGTACGCAAGG
Organism: Nicotiana otophora; assembly: GCA_000715115.1. Taxonomy (NCBI): domain Eukaryota; kingdom Viridiplantae; phylum Streptophyta; class Magnoliopsida; order Solanales; family Solanaceae; genus Nicotiana; species Nicotiana otophora. Next base: position 58,845 of record AWOL01S0037093.1, on the reverse strand, counting down.
TGACGAGTGGGTATATGGGCTAAATGTGGTAATTGACCGGTTAAAGTTATGTAGATTCTTTTCATGCCATTAATTGAATATTCACAACATGTTATCTTCCTCATCGTTAATCTATCCTTGTATGATTTATTTGACATTGTAGATACTTGTCTTATCTCTTACTTATTATCTGCCTTCACATGCTTAGTTGAAACTATTGTTCTCTCATTTCCTTGTTAATTATTTAACTATTGAGTTACCTTACTTGAAGTTGTTGTTTCTTGGAATATCTTATTGTTGAATTTTAGTGTTGAAGTTATAAAGACCGTGATTCACATTGAGGAAAAGTTGTAAATTGTTGAAAAACCATTCTTGTTGAGATATTCACTTTCGATTGCTATTATTGAGACTCTTGTACATATTGTGGTTGAACCATGGGCTATCTATTATGAAAACATTATTTTTGTTGACTTCTTTGGCAAATTGTGATTTTGGGCACTTGAGATACGATTTGTGATATGTTGTGATATTGATACACATGCGGTGGTATAAGGATTGGGGTTGATTTACATGCGGTGAGATAAGGTGAGCTTGATACGCGTGGTTCTAGTAGGGGAACTACTTGAAGCCACGCGATATGATAATGTAGGCTAAAATACGGGTGGCTATTTTGGGAAAATAATTTTTAAAACTAAATGTAAGTCTCCTACGGTGGTATAAGGAAAGACTGTGATTTGATTTGTGAAATGAGACTACGAGGCGGTACCTCGGTAGTGATTCTTATTGATACCTTTCATTTACATCACTTGTGTTTTGTTTGCATTGTTTCCTTGGCATTCTTATTATGTGTTTTCTTCCATGATGTCTTAATTGCCTTACTTTTAGTGTAGCTATTCTTGTTATATTTCTTCATTGTATCATTTCCATTATTTCCATTATTAAACTATGCTATACCTATTCCGTTTCTATATTTATTCCAGTAGGTGTCTTGACCTGACCTCATCACTACTCTACCGAGGTTATGCTTGATACTTACTGGGTACCGTTGTGGTGTACTCATACTTCGCTTCTACATATCTTTTTGTGCAGATTCAGGTACTTCATACTAGGCTAGGAATCCATGAGTTGAGCTTGGATCGGAGACTTCAAGGTATACATGCCGACGTACGCAGGCCTCGGAGTCACCCTCTATCAATTTGCTATTCCATTCTCCTTTTATAAATATTATTGTATAGGGATGTTTCAGTATACTCGTGTAGAACTTATGACTCAGTATCACCATATTTTGGGTGTTATATTCAGTTTATTGTAGAGTCATTTTTATGATAGCTGTTGGTTTAATTGGGAGTTTTATTATTATTTCCGTCAATTCTTCATGTATGTTAGGCTTACCTAGTATTAGAGACTAGGTTCCATCACGACATCCTACGGAGGGAGATTAGGGTCGTGACATATCCTAACACACTTGCATGTTAAAACCCTAAACAATAACAATTACTAATACCAAAAGAATCAGCTACCTATAAGCATAATAAACCCTAAACCCCACATGTATAAAACTTTATAACACCTAAAGTATTAAAAAACACTAACCCTCACATGTTGTTCTTTGTTAAGATCGGTAAATCGGTTAATACAGAATTTAGCCAAACAATGTTATAATGATAATAACAACGACAATGCAAGTTGATAATAACGGTAATTAAAGAAGATAAAGAAGACACAAATTTAACGTGGTTCGGTCAATGTGACCTACGTATACAAGCGGAGAAGAGCAATTTTACTATACCAATAATAGTACAAAAGAGAGTATAAAATTAGAGTAAATACTCTAATTAGTCTCAAATACTCCAAGAGAATAACCTCATAAGATCACTCCAAAGAAAGGGTTCACACAAGTGTTTCCCAATACTCACTCTCTTACAAAATACTCTATAATAAAATAAAGGAGGAGAAAGAAAGACAAGAGTGAAAAGCACTTGAATTGGTGTGTTTACAAATGGGGAGAAACCCCTCTATTTATAGCAAGAAATCCTTGGCCTAATAGTGGATATTATGTCATGGCAAATGCCATGATCCACAAATTTTGTTATAGTGGATATTATGTCATGACAAATGTCATGAAAATTTGGCCCCCACTTGAGAAGGAGCTAAATTAATGGCCATATTACAAATCTCCACCTTGGCCTAATTTTGGCTTATATATAGTAAATTTGCTCCATCTTCTCTGCAAAAACCCCAATGAGTAAAATCATTCTCCATAAATTCCAATCAAGTTCAGGCAAAGCTTGAACCTGGACACTGGAAGAGGTTTTGTGAACATGTCAGCAGGATTGTCTCCAGTGTTAATCTTCTAAACAGAGACTTTTCCTTCAGCAATGGTTTCTCAGAAGAAATGATACTTTATATCAATGTGCTTCGTCCTCTCATGATACATCTGATCTTTAGTCAAGTGAATGGCACTTTGACTATCACAGAAAATGGTAAGACCACCTTAGTTTGAACTGAGTTCCACAAATAGACCCTTCAACCATAAGGCTTCTTTGATTGTCTCGGTCACTGCCATATATTCTGTTTCAGTAGTAGATAAAACTACTACATGTTGTAATGTAGCTTTCCAACTAATAGCGCAACCACCAATACGAAATACATAGCATGTCAGTGATCGTCTTTTGTCAAGATCACCTGCATAACCTGAGTCTACAAAACAAATCAAAGTGTTAGTATTTCTTCCAAACTCCAAACGTGTGTTTCAAGTACCTCGCAAGTATCTGAGAATCCATTTCATAGCCTGCCAATGTGCTTTACCAGGGCAAGCCATATACCGTCTTACCACGCTCACTGTTTCTGAAATGTCTGGACATGTATAAACTATTGCATACATAATACTGCCGACTGCACTAGAATAAGGAACTTGTGCCATGTACCTCTCTTCTTCCTCTGACAGCGGGGATTGAGCAACTAATAACTTAAAATGAGCAGCAAGAAGGGTACTAACTGGTTTAGCATCTTTCATGCCAAACCTCTCCAAGACTTTCTCCAAGTACTTCTTCTGGGTTAGAAATAGCCTGTTGGCTTTTCGATCTCTTTTGATCTCTATGCCAAGGATTTTCTTAGCTGCTCCTAAATCTTTCATCTCAAATTCACTTTTCAGCTGACCTTTCAAATTGTAAATTTCTGTTAAATCCTTAGCAGTAATGAGCATGTCATCAACATATAATAATAGGTACACAAATGAACCATCATTTAACTTCTGGAAGTAAACAAAACTAATACATGCTCCTCGAATAACCATGACCCAACATAAAGGAATCAAACTTCTTATACCACTGTCTTGGAGACTGCTTTAATCCGTACAAGGATGCCTTCAACAAGCAAACATGATCTTCTTTTCCTTCAATTTCAAATCATTTGGGTTGATTCATGTATATTTGTTCCTCAAGTTCACCATGCAAGAAAGCTGTCTTAACATCAAGTTGTTCTAATTTCAAATCATACATGGTAACGAAGGCAAGTAAGACACAAATAAATATATCTTTAACAACAGGTGAGAAAATATCATTAAAATCAACTCCTTGTACCTGACTATAGCCCTTTACAACTAATCGTGCCTTATACCTCGCATCTTCAACCCCTGGAATGCCATCCTTTTTCTTGAAGACCCATTTGCAACCAACAATTCATTTTCCTGATGATAATGCACTTTTTAGCCCTTGGCTCTAATTTTCCATCATTTACATGCATGTATACAGGGCAACCAAATATCTTTAAATCAGAATAATTAGAAGGAGTACCTAACCACATTTCCTCTGGAGTCTTAACGGTGAAAGGTGCAAAAGCAGCTCGGTTGACAATATAACAAGTTGTAGTGATAGCTTCTGCCCAAAAGGCATTTGTCAACCCATAATTTGCAATCATGCAACGAGCCCTTTCCTAAAGAGTTTATTCATCCTTTCTGCCACACCATTTTGATGAGGTGTCATTCTCACAGTACGATGTCGAGCAATTCCTTCATTCTTGCAAAATTCGTTGAATTCATCATTACAAAATTCCCAGCCATTGTCTGTTCTAAGCTGCTTAACCTGTTTTCCTGTTTGCTTCTCAATCAAAACTTTTCATTGTTTGAAATTTAAGAAAACATCAATTTTATTTTTCAGGAAATAAACCCAAACTTTTCTTGAATCATCATCAATGAAAGTTAACATATACCTGGCACCACCTTTTGATGGGGTACGTGAAAGGACCCCAAAGATCTGAATGAATGTAATCCAAAGTACCTTTTGTTCTATGAACTGCTAGAGATTTGAAGCTGACTCTTTTCTGCTTCCCGAACACACAATGTTCACATAACTCCATATTTTCGGTACTTTAGCCACATAAGAGACCTCTTTTGCTGAGGATGGAAAGAACCTTTTCACTCATATGCCCCAATCGCATATGCCACAATTTTGTGGTGTCAGAATCTGATTTATCTGATATTGAAACTGCAGCAGCACCTGTAACAGTAGATCCCAAAAGAGTATATAACGTACCAGATCTGCGTGCTTTCAGGATCACAAGAGCACCATGAGAAATTTCTAGAACTCCACCTTCACATGTGTACTTGCACCCAAAAGATTCTAGAGTTCCCAAAGAGATGAGATTGTTTTTCAAGTCAGGAACATGTATAACATCAGTGAGAGTTCTCACCACACCATTGTGCATTTTAATTCGGACTGTACCTTTTCCAATAACTTTGCAGACACCATTGTTGCCCATCAAGATAACTCCACCTCCAATGGATTCATATGTGGTAAATAAATCCCGATTGGGACATATAAGATAAGAACAACCCGAATCTAAAATCCATTCATTGTTAGATTTAAAACTATTATTAGTTGCTAAAAATATAGTTCCCTCGGTCTCATCAGCAGCTACACTTGCTTCGGCAGTGTCAGTACTTTTGTGTTCATTTTTCTTTTATGTATGCTTTTCTTTGTTTTTCAATTTAAAGTATTCAGAAATAATGTGACATTTCTTATGACAATATTTGCATATGACATTTTTGTATCTGGATTTTGATCTTGATATAGGTTTCTCACTACTTGAATCTTTCTTATTGGATCTACCTCTAAGCCTTCCCCTTAGTTCCCACTAGTTTCCCCAGTAATATCTCTATCTATTTAATCTTTTGATTTCAAAATAGATTTGATATCTTTATAAGAGATATTATCCTTTCCATAAAGCATAGTATCTCTTATATGTTTAAACGACTGGGGTAAGGAAACAAGCAATAACACAACTTGATCCTCATCTTTGATTTCAGCATCTATGTTACTTAAATCCATAGGAAGAGAATCTAAAGTCTCAAGATATGTACGTATAGAGGTACCTTCAGCCATACGAAAAGTGTACAGTTTTTGCTTTAGGTAAAGCCTGTTTTCTACTGTTCTTTTCATATATAGGGTTTTAAGCTTTTCCCATATGCCTCTGTCTGAGCTTTCTGCTGCAACTTCATGCAAAACCTCATTTGAAATATTTAAAATAATACCTGCTTTTGCCTTTTTGTCTATGACGGCAAACTCCTCGCCCGTCATTTTATCTGACATCTTCTCCTTTCCTTGCAGTGCCAAATCTAAGTCATCCTGAATTAGGATAGATTCCATCTTTAATTGCTACATTCCGAAGTTTGCACTTCGGTCAAATTTCTCAACATAAGACTTTGTTAGAGTCATTTTGGCTATTTAAACTAACACGGTAAGATCTGGCTCTGATACCAATTTGTTAGGATCGGTAAACTGGGTAGTGCGAAAGTTAGCCAAATAATGTTATAATGATAATAACAAAGACAATGTAAGTTGATAATAACGGTAATTAAAGAAGATAAAGAAGACACAAATTTAACGTGGTTCGGTCAATGTGACCTACGTATACAAGCGGAGAGGAGCAATTTCACTATACCAATAATAGTACAAAAGAGAGTACAAAATTAGAGTAAATACTCTAATTAGTCTCAAATACCCCAAGAGAATAACCTCACAAGATCACTCCAAAGAAAGGGTTCACACAAGTGTTTCCCAATACTCACATTCTTACAAAATACTCTATAATGAAATAAAGGAGGAGAAAGAAAGACAAGAGTGAAACGCTCTTGAATTGGTGTGTTTACAAATGGGGAGAAGCTCCTCTATTTACAGCAAGAAATCCTTGGCCTAATAGTGTATATTATGTCATGATCCATAAATTTTATTATAGTGGATATTATGTCATGACAAATGTCATAAATATTTGGCCCCCACTTGAGAAGAACCAAATATATGGCCATATTATATTTTTCGATAACAACAGATAGCAGGTTAAATAATTTACCATATAAAGACAAAAATGATAATATTTATTAAGGGTACCTTGTTTTATCTCATGTTCCGTATAATACCCTCGGCACAATGGTTCAATTCCACATTAAATAATGGTTGTGGGGAAAGAATGGATCCCTAGATTTGAGATTTGTTTATTTTTTCTACTCGATGCACCTTCAAATTCCATGTTAAAAAGCTCAATTTTGCACTCAAATGAAACCATGAAGAAGAAGAAGAAGAAGAAGAAGAAGAAGAAGAAGAAGAAGAAGAAGAAGAAGTGAGTTGCATGAAATAATGCGTATGAGGTTTTTTCTTAGTCTTTAGTGTTAATTTTATTAAGTGGGTGGGTTTTTAGTTCGCGCGTCGGGTCGAGTTGGGTGTTTTGGTAGATTTTTTTATGTTTTATTTGGGTGTTATTTGATCAAATAATAAAAATTTCCATGTAGAAGTGACGACCCTGTCGGACATTTTATGTATTGTCGCCCCGTTTTCCTGTTTATTGCTTATTCTATGTTCATTTATGGTTATGTGACTTTCTGGGGTGGTTGGTTTGGTTTCAGAGATGATTCAGAGTGAATTGGGACACTTAATCCCAAGGTTGGAAGCTTAAGTTGAAATAGATGACCGGAGTTTGACTTTTGTGTAAGCGATGCCGGAATAGAGTTTTGATGGTTCTGATAGCTTCATATGGTAATTTCATACTTAGGCGTATGTCCAGATTTGGATTTGGAGGTCCGTAGGTTGATTTGGTGCATTTTGGCAAAAATTTGAAAGTTGAAGGTTTGTAAGGTTGAGAGATTTGACTGAGAGTTCACTTTGTTGATATCGGGTTCGGATTTCGGTTCTGGGAGTTGGAATAGGTCCATTGTGTCTTTATGACTTGTGTGAAAATTTGAGGTCAATTGGAGTTGGTTTGGTATGATTCGGCATTAGTTTTAGAAGTTGGAAATTCATTTGTTAATTAGGCTTGAATTGGGACGCGATTCGTTATTTTGATGTTGTTTGATGTGATTTGAGGCTTCGACTAAGTTTATATTGTGTTTTAGGACTTGTTGGTATGATTTGGAGGTCCCGGGGGCCTTGGGTGTGTTACGGACGAGTTTCGTACCAATATCTTCATGTTTGGATAGCTGATCTGGTGTCTGGTGTATGCATCTTCGCGTTCGCGAGGAAGGGAATGCGTTCGCGAACCTTTGGAGGTCCGTGCCCTTCGCAAATGTGAGTGGGTGGTCGTTTTCGTGTAGAAGGGAGGTCGGCTGAGGGGCGCTGGGGCTTAAGCCTTCGTGTTCGCAATGGAGGTCTCGCGTTCGCGTAGGCATGGTCTAGTTTGTCATCGTCTTCATGACGGGGCCGTCGCGTTCGCAAAGGGGAATTTTGGCTGAAGGCAAACTCGTGCTTCGCGAAAGTGAGGCTTCTTCCGCGTTCGCGATGGGTAAGCACCTGGACAGAATATTAAAAGCCATTTCGAGGGTTAGAGTTATTATATTATATTTTGAGTTATAGAGCTCGATTTTGGGCGATTTTGGAGGGGATTTTCACAGCTTGGACCGGGTTAAGTAGTTTTTACTTGGATTTGTTAATTATTCATGATTCCATCATAGTTTTTATCATTTATTTTATGGATTAAAGTGAAGAAATGGGAGATTTTAGTACAAAACTGGATGATTTTAGTACAAAATTTCCCATTGAAGGTCGATTTAAGGTCAAAATTGGATGATTTTTGTATGGTTGGGCTCGTAATTGAATGAGTGTTTTGAATTTGTGATTTTTGTTGGGTTTCGAGGTGGGGGATCAGGGTTGACTTTTTGATTTTGGTTAAAGATCTTAGCTTTATCCTGTGGAATCAATTCCCATGGCTTTTATTGATTATATTTAGATGGTTTGGTTAGATTCGGATTGTATGGAGGTCGATACGCGTGGGAAGGGCTTATTGGAGGAGTGATTTGGCTTGCTTGAGGTAAGTATATTATCTAAACTTGGTTGAGGTATTAGTTGCCTGAATTATTTGTGATAGCTACGTACTATGGGGCGGCGCATATGTGTGAGGTTGAGTCCATATGCGTGCACCTGGGTATTATTTCCATGCTCGGTGTAGTACTTAGGCTATGGCACACCTTGAAATGATTGCTAAGCTTCAAGTTGAGATGTTTCTCCTATGTGTAACCCTGTGTGAGCTATTTGTACCATATTTGAGATTTCGTTGAGGTTATTCTTCCGATTGAACATAATAAATTGTTATTTCTTGATGAAAAATGTTTGTTCTAGCTGTGATAGCACACATTGTATATGCCTACACTATAGCATGTTATTTATACAATTCCAAGAGTGTGAAACTTGATAATCATCGATCATGTACATGTATTCCTACATATTTTCTTTCTCTGTGTTATGAGCTGGACTGGTAGCCTGTGATCACGCCCGATGGATTGGGATTATTAGCATGTCAGTTGTCCATGCAACATGTGAGTTGTCCCTGCGAATATAGTTATTGATATTATTAGAACTTGAGTTTTCCATGTAGCACGTGAGTTATCATTGCAGTTTATTCTATTAGAACGTGAGTTGTCCATGCAGCATGTGAGTTATCCGTGCAGCGTGTGGATATGAATCCATCCCCTAGGGTCAACCTCTCATGCTTCTCTCTTGATGGCCGTGTCATGCCTCATTTTCTCGCGAAAGCCGGTTTTGATGTGTAACAACTCTTTTAAATGGGTATTAAGAAGAGAAGAGTCGCCACATTACGATTTTAGGGTGCGTTAGGGCACCCATTTGCAAATAACTATGTTTTAACTAGTCCGTTTCACCAAAGATCGCGTAAGGGCTCAAGTTACCTCGAAAAGAAGGTGTTAGGCACTCTTCGAAGTCCACAACTGTGGGTCCCGGACAAAATTAATGCTATGTGGGATTATTGGGATTATAGTTGTCCTATGTGATCATGTAAATTAAAGGAAGATAGGGAATTTAAATATTCGACTACGATATAAAACAAGTGTAAAGAAGATTGCACATATGAAGGAATTAGACTATACATTAGTAGATGATTAGTACAAGCTTTTGGAGATTACAAGGTACAACCTAATTTGTTCCAAGTTCAAAGAAGCAAATGTGTGAGTAATAGCCATATGGGGGTCCTAAGATTTTAGCCTAAATGATCACCCTTTGCAGCATAAATAATACTTCGCCCTTCCCTTAAGGTAGGGATTGCTCATATTATTCAGCGGGCACTGACTTTAATCTTATGCTACCCAATTACTATGTTAAAGTTGTTTACCTAAAGTGCTCTAGTTCAATTCTAAACCGTGTCCTATGTGTGCATTACCCATCCCATGCTTATGGTCCGCGAGGCTTTGGACAGACTATGTGGATGGTTCTAGATTTTACTTAGGGTGCACAAAATGATAAAGCTAGGCGCACATTCAAAATAAGTAAGACTGCACATAATAGCAATTAATGGCTCAAACTAGCCCCCACACATAGCAACAAAAGCACGCGAACAGATTTCAGATTATGCAGCAAGGTGTCATAGGCGGTTTTTTAAAATTGAGACGCATTAAAGTCGTTCAAACCTATCGGCATGGCTTCTACATTGGCTGGATGATGTAATAAAATCTCATAGGTAGTACTGCTAGTCAGATTATCGAAATTACAGATTATAATTGTTATTGAAGTCCTATAGACATGATCTCTAGGTGATTCGCGCTTGGGCGGTGAAGCCATTGGGAAACTCAGAATTATTCATCTTTGATCCTATTGGCATACTTTCTAAGAGAGTAGCGATATCATATAGGCATGTTTTCTTAACTGTTAGTATTTGAACACGAATTCATCATGCTTGTTCCTATAGGCATGTTTTCTAGGCTGGCAGTGTGATAAGAACAACAACAACAATGATTTAATTAATCAATTAAGGCCCTATAGATATGGTATCTAGATGAGCAGATCTTGAGTTTCTTAATGCGGTCCTATAGGTATGTCATCTAAGAATCACACAGCAATAGCACAAGTTGAGCAAATAATCAATGATGTTTGAATCCTATATGCATGCTATTTAATAGTGTATAGAAGTGAAGCATGTGAACAAGTGAAACACTTATATTCTTATAGGCATGTATCTGATAGTGTGCGGGCATATGACAAGTTGAGCATGTGAGTATTTAAGTTCCTATAGGCATTTCTTTTAGCGTATGGAAATAGAGTATGTCAAACAAGATAGCAAATAAAGCAATTAAACCCTATAGGCATGTTTTCTACCAGTTCATGCGAGAATTAAGGTACCCCAGCCGCCCCTTTTCACTAATTTCCCCATTATTCAGTTTTACAAGTTACTACAAGCCACATTATATAATTACAGGCCCAATTATAAATATAGAATAACCCTGTAACACATCCGAGCCTTCAAATGGCTTAAAACATCATGCGGACAGCAGGCCCAAACTCTAGGTGCGAACAGTGTACTTCAAACCCTCTATACCAAAAGCAGGCCCAACAGATCAGGCCCAAGCGATTGAAGTAACTAGTCTAATGTTTGCCAAACTCAACCATGCAAGTGACAAATTACTCAAGGTATTAATTAACAGCTTTTTGCACTTAATTCTTAAAGCTATATCTAACAGTAGTTCCAATCAAAGTATATAGACATGATCACATGAAATATTGACAAGTTCACAAGGCAGGTTCATGCTTATATTTTCAGAAACCTGTTAGAATGACCGGATTGACCATCATATGCTAGTTAATTATTCTAAAAAAATTTCAAAATTAAAATGATCTAGAGTTAGCCTAAAGGAACTTTATACAAGAGATTTAAACATGAGAATCTGGTAGAGTCATGGACAAGAGCAAGTGGGATACAGTCTTCGCATAGAATGTCTAACATGAAAGCCTAGTGAAAGTAGCATAGCAGAACAGGTTCATGAGAAAATAATTAGTTGGACATGAGACAACTTTAACATGATGAGTATCAGTCAATTCCAAGAGCACTCATGGTAAACATGTAACATGTAAAGTTTTAGATCAATGGAACATGCATGCATCAAACTTTGTACTAGTTGGCCACACATAAGAGAAAAGGCTAGGTATGAGATTTACCCTAAGGTCTCAAGTAATACTGAAGAACACAGGATTGCACAAGTCAAAAGGAACACACTAGAACTACAAATAGCATTGAAATAGCCCCTAGCTAACAGTACAACCCCAGAAACGTAGCAGGTTGGGAATGAATGACTCAACAAGGAATAAAACACATGAGTTGGTTATCATAATAATCCAAAAATAAGCAGAGAGAAGCATCAGGCATTAGCATAGACACATCATGCTAAACAGGTTTAAGAGGACCAGAAGTCATTTATGCTAAACACATGTGAGAGGCATACATCATAATTAGAACCTAGGCAAGTTCAGATCTTACGAGTATAGAATCACAAGAGTACTTCGGAGCAAACAAGGCTACAAACAAGATGGAATAGTTGGACATTAATTCATAGAAGTTTCAATGGCACAAAGTATAAATACGAACGAAAGAGAATGAAATTTCTTAGGCCAAGAGACTTACCTGTTGCAAATTAACAAGCAAAATAAGAAGAACAATCTCAGCAGTATTCCAATCGTCAATAGCAAAAGAGCAGCAGAACCCCAAAATCCCAGAGCGTCAGAGTTCCTAAGGGTTTCAAGTGAATCTTGAGCAGTGCTCGCACTAAAAAAAGAGCAACAATCGAATTTTGGAGGCCTTGGCTTTCAGTCAGCCAAGGTCTCAAGTTTAGACTAGTAGAATGAGTGAGAGTGAGAGAGTAATAGCAGTAGTTAAGGTCTATTAAGGGAAACGGGTAAGGAGGTTTATATAGTGAGAGATTAGGACGAACAAACATGGAAAACAATCAATTAAGCACACATAAAGAAAGAAAACATCACATGCAATCAGTAACGGAACCGGTAAAGGGAGAAATAGAATTCCAAACCCTAATTAGGGTTCAATTGTTGAAGATTAACCTGTTGGTGTGAGCAATAAACCCTTTTTCCGTGTATATAGACGAGATATTATCCAAATTTTGGAGATTGAAGTTGAACGGGCCCAATTCTGAGAGATGGTACTTTTCAAGTTTAGGAAAGTACTAAGTAATACCATTGTTGCGTAGATAATGATGCGGTAACACAAATAAGGAAGGTGAATCACAAGAAGATTCCATTGTCTAGCCGGAAATGGAGAAGGATTAGAGATGTGGCGGCTATGGTTTCTCAGGGGAGAAGAAGGGTTGGGAGTGTTTTAGGGTGGCAGAGACGGGAAATGTCTCTAGGGTTTACTGAGGATGGATATAAGGAGAAGGGTATGGCTGTTGTGGGCCGTTGATCATTTAAAATCAACGGCCAGGATCGAAGGGGAAGCGGGGCGGGTTATTAACGGGTCGCAATCGGGTTAAGTTAAATGGGTCATTTGGTTTGGGCTGCTGAGAGGTAAAAATGAGATGGGCCAGGTCTTTGGGCCTGATTTTCGGTCTAAAATTGACTCAAAATTGGGATACAAATTAAATACGCGAAATTCATAAAAGATTAAATTATAGAAAATGACTAATAAATAATAAAAATATTATTTACTCAGTAAAATACTTGGAAATAATAGATTAATATTATGAAAAATATAAAATGCTATTTTAGAATAAATAATATAATAAACGTAATTATTTATAGAATATAGGCTATTATTGTAAATAGTGTAGATAAAATAGAGAAAATGCAAATATATTTATGTAAGAATGAAAATATTATAAAATACATGGGTATAAAATTGATAAATTTGGATGATTAAATCACCCTAAAGATAATTTAAAGGATAATTAATAAATATTTGAACAAATTAAATGCAAGAAAATTAATTTTTAAAGCGTTAAAAATTATAGAAAATACTTATATGACACTTGTAAATTAGGTATGATGCAAAAATGATATTTTAAAAGTATATGGAATACTTTGTAAAATATGTGAGCAAAATTGGGTATCAACAGCTGCGCCTCTTTACCTGAAAATGATGAAAGAGTTGTCGGGTAAAGAATATAATGACCAATTTTGTCCAAATGAGCAGGGAGGAGGTGGTTTTTCTTTTGAAAAAATGCGGGCCGAACTCTTGGTGTTATGGGAATCCCTCCATGTGTAGTGCTGGATCCAACGGCAAGCGAAACCGATGGAGTTGTCATAAGGATGGTCATACGTTTCGAGGAAGGATCTTTTGGATAGGATAGTGCCATGAGTAACGGATAATTTCAGGTGGAGCAATGAATGCAAATTTGAACGTTACGGATATTTGAGATAAATATTTGGGCAGTTAAGGGATGGAAACAGTCGTTGCTAGTTGCCAGTTACATTTGACGTAATCAAGGGATGTGAACATTGTGAACGAAAAACCAAAGCGAGAATTGCTCCTGTTTGTTACCTCCCGAGTTACCTGCAAAACACGATGCACGTGAATATATATAGTTATTGTAGAAGCTTAAACATGATGCAAATTCCATTTGGACCATGAGAGAGGATGATGTCCTCAGACCATGATGTCCTGGACCATGAAGTACTGATGAGGGATTCGCATGCCATGAAATGGTGTCCTCAGACCATAAGGATGGTGCCTCTGGACGGTGACACCTTTGAATAATGATATGCAGTTTCGAGAGATCCTCAGGACATGGTATGATGTCTTCAGGATATGAGGATGATGCCTTCGGACTATGACGCCTTCGAACAATATGGCGATATTTCATCCCATAATATGCATGGATGCATTGATTTTGATTGCTTGATAGGGGGAACGGGTGATGCCTTAGTCATATGCAAGAACAGGACAAGGCAACACTTAGCCTTGTATGAGATGAGGGCAATGTTTACCTCGATGCAATAGAAGGTAGTGTTTAGCCTTGTGTAGTAATGAAAACAATGCTTAGCCTCATGCAGGGATGAGGGCAGTGCTTAGACCTTTATTCCATAATGGAGACTGGGCTTAGTCTCATGCAATTAAAGGCAGTGTTTAGCCTTATGCACTAATGGAGGCACTACTTAGCCTCATGCAGTGTAAGAGAGACAATGCTTAGTGTCATACAGAGAAAGGCAACGTTTAGCCTTATGCAGTAATGAAGGCAGTGCTTAGACTCATACAAATGTAATGGAGATAGTGCTTAGCCTCATGTAAAGAAAGGCAGTGTTTAGCCTTATGCAGTAATAGAGGCAGTGCTTAGCCTCTTGCAAATGTAATTGAGACAATGCTTAGTCTCATGCAAAGAAAGGCAGTGTTTAGCCTTATACAATTATGAGGGTAATGCTTAGACCTATGCAATGTAATGGAGATAATGTTTATTCGCATGCAGAGAAAGGCAATGTTTGGCATTATGCAATGATGAGGGCAGTGCTTAGCCCTATGCAGGAAAAACAACTAGTAAATGTGAGATGGAAAAGTGGTCCTTTGCTTGACACGTTTGTGCTTGGCAACTTCTGTCGGTGTGAAGATAGTGATATTATTGTATGCATATATTTGCGGATGTGCTTGTTATGTCCATTGTGCCTGCATCCAAAAAACATTGTGAGTTGTGGGGGAAAGGTCGGTTTGTGTTCTCGATTCTTCGATTTGCCTTTGCTCTTGTCTTGACACCTTATTCGTGTCACCCTGCTCATACAAAAAATGCGGTTTTTCAAAAATATGCATTCATGGTTAATCATTTGTTAGTAATGCAATTGCTTTAAAAATAATGAACAAAAGTAAACAGTTTGGTCGAATCATAGACCGTGACATGCTTTGAGACATTGCATCCCTCTTAACTCAGAATTTTCAAGACCCCCTAAAATTCTGCCCCAGTTTAATGTATACTTCTGGAGATACATTCCTTGACGATCCTTAATGTAATAAGATTGATGAAAACTCGAAATCTTGCCCCGATTCCTGAACGTAGAGGGGAATGAAGATTTTATTATGATGTGACCGAACCCACAGGGTTGCCTATGTATCCCTTCTTAAACGGGAAGTAGGTCAAGCGTAATTTCATATTAGGACCTTACCAGTCAGGTGAGAATTTTCCTTTTGCTTCGTCCTGGTGCAGGAAGATCTGCTTAAACACCAATTGCCCATATGAATTGCCTCGGTCTAACCTTATTGTTGAAAGCCCTTTCCATTCTATTCTAGTAATGTTGATAGTGACACGCCGCGTTCATCCTCTTACCGTAAATGAGAGCCAATTTCTCATACCGGCTTTGTATCCATTCTGCATAGCTGAGCTAGGCCTCCTATATGATTCTCTGGGAAGGAATTGCTACCTCGGTAGGTATGATAGCTTCAGTATCGTAGAACAGTAAATAGGGGGTTGCCCTAGTTGATGTGTGGACCGTGGTGCGGTATCCGAGTGAAGCAAATGGTAGCTTATCATGCCATTGCTTGTAGTTATCTACCATCTTCCTTAATATCTTCTCGATGTTCTTGTTGGCGCCTTCCACATCTCCATTCATTTGCAGCCTACATGTTGTAGAATTGCGGTGCTTGATGTTGAATGTCTTGCACATGGCTTTCATCAGATCACTGTTGAGATTAGAAGCATTGTTGGTAATGATTAACTCGGGTACTCTGAATCGGCAAATAATATGATCTCAGATTAAGTCTGCTACGATCTTCTTAGTCACAGTTTTATAGGAAGTGGCTTCTACCAACTTTGTGAAGTAATTTATGGCCACAAATATGAATTTGTGTCCGTTCGAAGTAGTGGGTTCGATTGGCCCGATGACATACATGCCCCAGGAAGAGAAAGGCCAGGAAAACCACGTTGCATTGAGTTCGTTGGGTGGCACGTGTATCATATCAGCATGTACCTAGCATTACTGGCACTTTTGCACATATTTGATGCAGTCTGTCTCCATAGTCATCCATAAATACCATGCCCTTAATATTTTCTTGGCTAGAACAAACCCGTTCATGTGAGGCCCGCAGGTTCTAGCGTGTATCCCTTCGACCAACCTAGATGCCTCTTTGGCATCGACACATCGCAGTAACCCCAAGTCAGGAGCCCTTCTATGCAGAATTCCTCTGCTCTGAAAGAAATGGTTGGACAATCTTCGAAGCATGCGCTTCTGAGTGTGTGTAGCATTTCTTGGACATTCTCCTTTCTCCAAATACTCCTTAATGTCGTGAAACCATGGATTTCCATCGAACTCTTCTTCAATATAAGCACAATAAGCTAGCCACTTATGAATCTCTATCGGGATAGGATCAATAAAATTCTTGTCTGGATGTTGTATCATGGAAGACAAGGTAGCCAGCATATCAACGAACTCATTCTGAACTCTTGGAACATGTTTAAATTCTACCTTCGTGAATCTCTTGATCAAATCTTGTACATAGTGCATGTATGGCAATATCTTAGTATTCTTGGTGGACCATTCTCCGAGTACTTGATGCATTAGCATATCCAAATCTCCGATTACCAGTAATTCCTGAATATTTATGTCGACGGCTAACCTGAATCCTAAGATGCAAGCTTCATATTCCACCATATTATTGGTATATGGAAATCTGAGCTTGGCAAATACCGGGTAATGTTGACCGATTTCTGATACCAAAACAACTCAAATACCCACTCCTTTGAAGTTTGTGGCTTTGTTGAAAAACATCCTCCAACCATCATATGCTTCGACAATATCTTCCCCTATAAATGACACTTCCTTATTGGAAAACTACATCTTCAAAGGTTCATATTCCTTGCCTACGGGGTTCTCCGCCAGGTTGTCGTCCAATGCTTTCCCCTTGACCCCTTTCTGAGTCACATAGATGATATCGAACTCACTTAGTAATATCTTCCACTTTGCTAGCTTACCCGCGGGCAGGGACTTCTGAAAGACGTATTTCAGCGGATCCATCCTCGTTATAAGATATGTGGTGTATGCGCAAAAGTAGTATCTCAATTTCTGGGCTATCCATGTCAGTGCACAACAGGTATGTTCCAATAAGAGTACCGGGCTTTGTAAGGTGTGCATTTCTTAATCATATAGTATATTGCTTGATCTTTCCTCCCAGTTTCGTCATGTTGCCCCAAGACGTAACCCAAAGATCCATCCAACACGGATAGGTATAGCAGTAGAAGTCTCTCGAGCTCTGGTGGGACCAACACGGGCAGCTTGGACAGGTAATCCTTGATTTTATGGAAAGCCTCTTGACACTCTTTAGTCCATCTTATCGCAGCATCTTTCCTTAGCATTGTGAAGATTGGCTCACATATTACCGTTGACTTTGCTATAAAATGGTTGATATAATTGTGGCAGCCCAGAAAACTCATGACATCCTTCTTGCTCTTTGGTGGTGGCATGTCCTGAATAGCCTTGATTTTTGATGGGTCTAATTCTATAACGCAATGACTGGCGATGAAACCCAACAACTTTCTAGCAGCGACTCCAAAAGCACATTTTGCAGGATTCAACTTCAAATTTACTTTCGCAGTCGGTCGAAAAACATTCTCAGGTCTCTTATGTGATTTGCACTCCTTTTAGACTTGATGATGATGTCATCCACGTACACCTCTATTTCATTGTGTATCATATCGTGGAAAAAGGTAGTCATGAACCTCATGTAGGTTTCCCAGACGTTCTTCAAACCAAATGGCATAATTTAGTAGCAATATATTCCCCATGTCATGATGAAGTCTATCTTTTCGGCATCTTTCTTCGTCCATCCAAATATGGTGATATCCTGCGAAGCAATCCACAAAGGATTGAAGTTCATGCTTGGTGCAATTGTCGATCAATATGTGTTGTTGGGTAATGAAAAATCATCCTTAGGGCTTGCTCTGTTCAGATATCGATAGTCAAACCACACCTTGACTTTCCCATTCTTCTTCGGAATCAGTACAACGTTGGCTAGCCAAGTTGGATACTCAACCACCCAAAGGACCTTGGCTTTGATCTGCTTGGTGATCGCGTCCAATGACATACCTCAATTCAAGGTTATGAAACGGTCGAATGCAATGATAGTACCCAACAAGAGTCGGGGTTGATTTCTACAGGGAGCTATATATGGGAGTTAGGAGTATATATTGTAGTATGTGAATTTGACTATCTCAATTTACACTTCCATAAATTGGAGTTGTTTTTAAGTCTAATTTAAAACTAAGAGTGCAAGTTGAGAAATAAAAATAATTTGTTTTTCAAGTTTTGTAAAAAGCCTAGGGCTATGACCATCGCCTAGGTGTTTTCCTAAAGGGATATAAACCTTAATGCTTGTTTTATTGATCTGGGTGTATTATAGCTATCAACACTTAATTACCCACTCAATACCTCTTGGTCAGAGAGTGATTTCGCCCAATTTGGCTTTCTCAAGTCCAAATGGGTATTGCACAAAACGCTTGATAAAAGCTCAAGTCGGGTTATTACTATCTCTAGATTGAACCCTTTAATTGGGATTATCAATCTCTCGATTGGCCCAATTTCTTGTTATCCAAGTTTTCCTAGACTAAGTCTCTCTTTCTCAAGTAGAGACCAAGTCAAATAGGCATGAACTAATGTTAGCAACCATTAATCCACAAATTAAAGCATGAACAAGGCTAAATAATAAACTCATAACTATAAACAAGCATTAAATTAAATACCCATAAGGTTTACACACTAGGGTTGGGTCACAACCCTATTGAAAATCTAGCTACTCATGCTTGCAATTGAAGAAAAAGAAGAAGAAATGGTAATTAAACTCATATTGCAAGATTAAAATGATAAAATCTATGTTAAAATAGCTCAAAATATGAAAACCTGCTAAAAGAAGTAAAGAGAAACGGCTATTGTAGCTGTTGATGTCAAAAGTTGACCTAAAATTGTGAAACTCGTCTATTTATACAAGGCTGAAATTTCGGACAGAAATGCCTTTCGGGAGGTTATGCGGCCGCACAATTCCATGTGCGGTCCGTAGATTTCTTCAACTTGTGGGAACTGGAGGTCTGCGGCCGCATAATTCTAATTTGCGGCCACGAGGCCTTTTTTCTGCTGTCCGTAAAATTGTAACTACGGTCGTATCTCTCTTCTGCGGTCTGCACAATTACATCTGTGGCCGCGTACCACTTCTTATGCGGCCGCACAATTCCTGTGCGGACCGCACTTCTGGGAGACTTGGAATGCACATTCTCTGAACTTTTGTTCCTAGCCATCTTCTGCGGTCGCACAATTCATGTGCGAACCGCACTTTGCACAAAGCTCTGCTGCCCATTTCTTCATCATCTGCGGCCGCAAATGATATTCTGTTGTCCGCACTTCTGAGCTTCTATGTCTTTTATGGCCTTGAGTTTAGATTACTGCTTTTTGAGTTGGATTGTATCTCGGGAGTCCATCTTCCAATATTCCTGCACGTTAGCACATTCTATTAGTTTTCGAGAACACAATTAAACTCTTTTGGACTAAAATAAAAGCTAAAAGGCGCTAATAACTAGTCAAAATTCAAAAACAAAAGTAGTCAAAATCTCCACTTATCAACAAGTTAAGGTCCATTCCAGCTAATCAAAGGTGAGTCATTCACACATCAATTGGGACCAACAATTACCCACACCACTTATGAATTATCAATAAGGCAACAAATTAAACTTTTATGCATAAATAGGTCTAATGTGACACTTGAGCATCAAGAGTTGACTTTACTCATCAAGGAAGCTCTCTCTTTCATATAGGTCATTATAGATCCCAAACTCCTCCTCCTCCTATACGTTTGCCTATCTCGCTTAAGAATTTTAGCACTCAATCCAAAGAGTTTCGAAAGGTTCACTCATCTCTCTCAAACGAATATCTCCAGTACGGCTTTAAGTACCATAGGCTTGCCCCTCATATGGATCACCACTAATGTAAGCTCAGTCGGCTTGAAATCACGTAGGGTTTTTTCGGAATGCAATGAAGGCTTTTGGACTAAGGTTGGATATGCTATGAAAGAGCGGGTTCATCTTTCCTTAAGTACTCCATTTTCTGTTCTCGGCTCATGCTTTGCCAATTCTTTGAGGCATTTTTCTTTTCCTTGGGGGAAACTAGAGAGACTTAACATCACTCTTTCTGGATTATGACATTCATTTTCTCCCCCTTTGATTTCTCCATGATTTTGCAATATTACTTTTCTTTGAATCCCTTCAACTTCTCCATTTATTCACTTTCTTTTTGCATTTTTCTTTTTGCTCTTTCTTTTTCATCATTTCTTTTCTCTTTTTCTTCCTTGATACCTTTTCCAAGTTCCTCGTCTCTCCCCCGAACTTACATTTTTTAAGCCAATTGTTTAACAAGAGTGTTAAGGAAAGCTCGGGAGCCAAGAGAGGGTCACAACCAAATGGGTAAAGGCTTGTTACATGGTTATCAAATTAGAAAGGTTTGAGGCTCAAATGGTTTGACTAGGGATAACAACATTGGTGGGCAATGGAAAACTTCAAGTGGGTCAAGGAAAGCCTACAATCACTTCTCAAGCCAAGAAAAACTTAAGATTTCTCCTTGAAACACATTCGGGGAGAGTTCTAGACCATTCACACGGGTACTTGGACTTGCAACAAAAATATCTCACCTCTCATGCAGCTGGATTGTTAAAGAGGATAGAGTCGAGGGCCCATAACGACCATATTCAAGATTGAAAATCACTATGGTTCGACTAAACCAGTCGTTGATTGCCTAAGTCAGCACAAGAGTGACAAGGTCACTAACTAGAACTATTTCTTTCCAAAAACCTTATTTTTAACTATAAGCGGGTAGTTAAGTGTGTTGGTACCAAGTGAAGCATGTCTGACTCTTCGAGCATGACTCAATTAGGTATTTTTATTCATTACTACTACTATTATTACCTAAACACCAAAAACGAACTCAACCCCTTAAGAAGGTTGTCACACCATCCATCGTTGGGAAGAGTCACCCTGCTCACACAAAACCTATCTTTGGAAAGAACCGTGGCATTAAGAAAACCAAAGGCTTATTATCTACTAAAACATGAAAATAAGCTATTAAATCAAAAAGCAGATACTAACTCAAAAAGAAGCTACTTAGTTAAACACTAACTAATAAGAAAACAAACATAAAAGAAGCTACAAAACAAAAACTATTGAAAGCGTAACGAATATATATAATGAGAGAGTAGAGAGAATATATACATAATGAGAAAGAAGAAGAAAATAGTATTAAGTTAATTACAGGNAAAAAAATCCCCCCCCCCCCCCCAATAAAAATAAGCATTGTCCCTAATGCTTAACAAAATAAGAGTAAAGGAAGGGTCATAGTGAAGAAAACTCCCTATGGCTCTGTGGCCATCTCTGTGTCCCTAGCAGTGGCACCGACCTCAGCCTCATCTAATTGGATCTCATCATCCTCAACTCCGGGAGTGGCTGGGTTGGTGAACATCTGATGTACTGCCTCGGCAGTGTCAGCAGCAATGTCTGGCTCCTCAGACTGGCCAGCTGGTACTGTAGGTGCTATAGGATCTGGGCCTGAGTGGTGCGGGTCAATCAACATATCAAATGGAATGACTCCGGCTGCTGCAAGCTTGGTAACCTATCTACAGAGCTTGTCCACTAACTTCATGGAGGCCTGGGACTTCCGCATCTTCTTCACTTTATTTCCCAGCTCTTCTATTACTGACCCATTCTGCACCAAAGTGGCCATAATTGTGTTCTGATTCTCCAAGAGCTTATTCAAGGTTTCTTCAAATGTGGGGGAAATATGGGGTGCCGGAATGGATGACTGTGCTACAACATGACTGGATATGTTAGACAGCTTTGCAGTAGCTGTCAGCATCTATTTGTTGAGGCTCTCCAGTGTCTCGGGGACTCACAGCGTAGAAAGTGGAGCAGTGGGCATAGGCACCAGCTTCAAAGCTGAGATGGAAGGAACTGAGGCTGAAGGTGGGGGCATGGTTGCTGCACTGGCTGAAGGCTCTGCTGAAGTGGAGGGCATGTCGGCTGTCTCTGCAGCTACCACCAATGGCTCATCAGATTGGCCTATGGTGATAGTCGGCTGACCCTTTCTCTTAGGACTGTGTGCATCCATCAGAGAATACCATGAGAAGGGCTTCTTCTCCCGAACCTTCATATCAAAATCTCTCGGCTCCACCCGTGCATACATATGGTACTAAGTAATGGTGTTGGGATACAAGTAGGAGGTGTCAATTTTCCTGGCAACTACAGACATATTGGATGACATCACGACACCCATACTGACCGTGTATTCGGCCATGATGGAGGCAATTAGAACGGCTCGTGGGATAGGAAGGTCTGTTTCATTCTGGCACGGGTCTAGTCTGCTGCAGACAAAGTTCTGCCATACCTTCTCCTTGAAGTTTAGGGTGTTCCGTTGAATAGGAATCCCTGCTATGATCCATGGTGGTGGTGGCCCCGGAGCTGCCAGAATCTCAGCTAACCATGGGCGAACTGCACCTCCCATTGCCAGCTTCTCCAAGTACTGTGCAGGCTCAACATCATCAAACCCAAAGTAGGAGTTCAGTATGTACTGGTCAATACACACCTTTAGTTTCCTCACTTTTGTCCCTTTCTTTATGTGTGCCACATTGGCATAGAACTCCCGGACAAGATACTCATTTGCGTCCACTACGCTCTGGGTGAACCATATACACCCCTTCTACTCTCGGAACTGCCTCAAAACTGTCGGATTGTATTTTTCAAGGTCTTTCAGTTAGAACTGTCGCTCAAGAGTGAGCGATCTCACTGGACACCACTCACTAGAACTAGTGAAGGCAGCCAAACTGGCGAACCGGTCCTCCCAGACCTCTTTCTTCTTCGACCGCTCAAGGCCGGCAACTGTAGTGTCTCCCCCTCGGCCATCATCTGGAATGTCATCCACTGTTGTCACTGATGCCTCAGGGACAGGTGTAGAGGAGGGCTAGGAATCCTTACTGGCACTCTCCGAACCCTCAGAGGTGCTATGTGATGTGGAAGGCTCATCCCGGAGTTGATACCTTCCTGGTGGCTTGGATTGTACAGCCTGATGTTCTTGAACTGAGTTGCCCTCCGATGCTTCCCTAGACGAGGCATAAGAACTGGATTCGGAGGGCTCTCTATTTCTTCCTCGGCCGGATGTAGCCTTCTTTGTGATTATCCTTTGGAGGGCAAGGGTTAAAGTAATTTTGCCTCGACCTCTGGAAGGTTCACCCCTCCCTTTTGAAGTATCACCTCTGACTCGTGATCTAACCATTGCATGTACCAAGAAAAAGAAAGTGTCAGTTGTAATTCAAGTACAAACATACAAGAACACATAATGAAACAGTGAACAACCTAGTGTAAAACATGCTTGCAGGGTAGGGGAGTGTGATTCGCACAATTATAAGTGCGGCCGCAGGCCGGGCATTGCAGACCGCATAATTTGATCTTGCGGCCGCAGAACAGCATATGCGGTCCGCACAATTATTAGTGCGACCACAGAATTAGAGTGCGGTCCGCACTTTTATCATTGCGGCCGCAACTCAGATAACCTAAAATGCCAACTCTATGATGAGAGAGAGTGGGCTGTTTTAAGGCCGCAATCACTTTTCTACGATCGCGATGGGATTTTTGTGGTCCGCATAATTGTCATCGCGGACGCAGAATCAGTCTAGACTAATGTACCATAATCTCAACTTCTGTGGACCGCACAATTTCTTGTGCAGCCGCAGATTTCAAAATATTTACGAGCAGAGTTCTAGGGTTAATAAGGTTTTTCACAAATTTGACATGGTGTTAACATTTAAGCATGAAAATCAATTCACCCATTCCCTTTAGAACAATTACTAGTTGACCCACTGCAGTTTAAACCCCGCATGATTGTAAAATTGAATTCTACTGACAAATGGCCTAAACCTAACTAACAAATTGTAAATTAAACTAAAAATTGAAATATTCTGCAAGTAATTAAGGCATACCAGATATGAAGTAGTGCAAATGAGTGATCACAGATGTTGATTGGGTATGACAAATTGAAAACTCTTAGATTTGTTAGTGCTTAGAGAGGAAAACAAATGAACAGTAGCCCTAAGTCTACTATTTATACTGGACGATCTAACTAAGGGACAAAGGGATGAGTGCGGCCGCATAATTCCTACTGCGGTCCGCACTCTCTTACCTGGGGCTCAAAAGCCCTTGCTGATCTACGGTCCTCAGAATTTGCAGTGCGACCGTAGATTTTTGTTGTGGACCGCAGATTTTGATGTGCGGCCGCACTTTGGCCATTTCTCTAACAAACCAACTTCAGAGAGTTTGCATTTTTTTCCTTTCAATTTGTGCGGTCCGCACTGTAATTGTGTGGTCCGCACAATGTACATGTGGTCTGCACTTCTTTTCGTACTTAGCCAATTTTGTGGACACAGTTCCTGTAAAGTATGTTCATCCATGCAACATACTTCAAATCTAGTTAGCACAAAAATAATGCTTATCTACAAAAGAAGAAAAAGAACAACAACAACCCAGTATAATCCCACTAGTGGGGTCTAGGGAGGGTAGTGTGTACGCAGACCTTACCCCTACCCTGGGGTAGAGAGGCTGTTTCCAATAGACCCTCGGCATCCTTCCGTCCAAGAACTCCCCACCTTGATCTTGGGGTGACTCGAACTCACAACCTCTTGGTTGGAAGTGGAGGGTGCTTACTATCAGAGCAACCCACCTTATCTACAAAAGAAGAAAAGAAAAGAAAAAGAAACATGGGTTGCCTCCCAAGAAGTGCCTGATTTAACGTCGTGGCACGACACAGATTACAACTATTTGAAATGAATAACTGCCACCACGTGGACATCATCAACCTTTCCCAAATAATGCTTCACCTAGTGACCATTTACTCGGAATACCTCATAATTTTTGTTCTTCAAGTCCAAAGCACCAAAAGGTGTCACACCCACAATTTAAAAGGGACCACTCCACTTAGATTTTAGCTTTCCGGGAAACATCTTCAACCGTGAGTTGAACAACAAAATAAGATCACCCACCTTGAACTCCTTGTTCTGAATGTATTTATCATGAAGTTACTTCATCTTCTCTTTTTACAAGGATGAACTTGCATATGCATGGTACCGGAACTCATCCAATTCATTCAAATGTGCAACCCGCAAGTTAGCGGCTCCATCCCAATCAAGATTCAACTTCTTTAAAGCCCACATGGCTTTGTGCTCAAGTTCTACCGGATGATGACAAGCTTTGTCAAACACCAACTGGTATGGAGACATCCATATAGGAGTTTTGAAAGCAGTCTGATAAGCCCATAGAGCATCATCAAGCTTCTTTGACCAATCTGTCTGGTTAGCATTCACTGTTTTGGATAAGATACTCTTTATCTCCCAGTTAGAAACTTCCACTTGACCACTAGCTTGTGAATGATCGGAAGTCGTAATTTTATGAGTGAAACCATACTTTCCAAGCAAAGTGTAAAAAGCCTTGTTGCGAAAATACGACACCCCTATCGCTTACGATAGCCCACGGAGTACCAAATCTTGTGAAAATATTCTTCTTCAAGAACGCCACCAGACTTCTCACTTCATTGTTGGGTAGAGAAATGTCCTAAACCCATTTAGACACATAATCAATCGCGACCAAGATGTAGGTGTTTCAATAAGAACTCATAAATGACCCACAAAGTCAATACCCCACACATCAAAGATATTAATCTCCAAAATGGTAGTGAGAGGCATTTCATTCTTCTTCGAGATTCCACCGGCCCGTTGGCATTCATCACATCTTTTCACTATATCACTTGCATCTTTGTAAATAGTGGGCCAGTATAAACTACAACTTAGCACTTTGGCCGCCGTTCTTGCTCCGCCATGGTGACCACCATAAGGCGAAGAATGGCAAGCCTCAAGAATAATACTTTTCTCTTTGTTTGGTACACATCTTCTAATTTCCCCTATCTGTACAAATCCGAAAAAGGTATGGCTCGTCCCAATAATAATCTTGACAATCCCGTTTGAGCTTTTTCCTTTGATTTGAACAGAAATCATCCGGGATGATTCCACACACGGGGAAGTTTTCTAGATCCGCGAACCATGGCATCTCCTTCAATGAACTATCCAAGAGTTGCTCGTCGGGGAAAAAGTCATTGATTGAAAGGCCATCATGCGGCCTCCAATCCTCCTCCAATCGAGACAAGTGGTCCGACACTTGATTTTCACTCCCTTTTGGATCTTGGATGTCAATATCAAACTCTTGCAACAATAGCACCCATCTCATCAACCGATCTTTTGAATCTTTCTTGCTCATAAGATAGAAAGGTGCCACATGATCCGTATGAATAATAACCTTTGCACCCATCAAGTATGGGCGGAACTTCTCTGTAACAATGTAATTGACTTGGGCATTATTCATGTTCTTACTAGAATAGTAGACCGGATGAAAAACCTTGTTTATGCGTTGCCCTAAATGCTCCAACAGCTACATCACTAGCATCTCACATGAGCTCAAAAGGAATACTCCAATTAGGAGCGGTGATAATGGGAGTGGTTGTCAACTTAAACTTTAGCAATTCAAAGGCTCTCATGCAATCATCATTGAAGTGAAACTTAGCATCTTTCTCTAAGAGCTTGCATAATAGGTTCACCACTTTAGAAAAATCCTTTATGAAGCGTCGGTAGAACCCCGCGTCACCCAGGAAACTTCGCATGCCTTTCACCGAAGTTGGAGGTGGAAGTTTTGTAATTATCTCTATCTTCGCCTTGTAGACCTCTATGCCATTCTTTGAAATCTTGTGGCCAAGGACAATGCCTTCCTCGACCATGAAATGGCACTTCTCCCAATTCAACACCAAGTTCGTTTCTTCACACCTTGCCAATAATCTATCCAAATTTTCCAAACAATCATCAAAGGAATCCCCGACTACCGAGAAGTCATCCATGCAGACTTCAAGGTAGTCCTTTACCATATCCGTAAAGATCGGCATCATACACCTTTGAAAAGTCGTTGGTGCATTGCATAAGCCAAATGGCATCAGCTTGAAAGCAAAAGTGCTATAGGGACATTTGAAAGTTGTTTTCTCTTGATCTTCCGGGGCAATAAGGATTTGGTTGTAGCCAAAATATCCATCTAGAAAGCAATAGAAAGAACGACCGGCCAACCTATCAAGCATTTGGTCAAGGAAGGGATGTGGAAAATGGTTTTTCCTTGTGAATTTGTTTAGTTTGCGATAGTCCATACACACTCTCCACCCGGTTACCGTTCTTGTGGGAATCAACTCGTTCTTGTCATTGGTGACCACTGTTATGTCCCCCTTCTTTGGGACACATTGCACCGGAGAAGTCCACGAACTGTCGAAAATGGGGTAGACAACCCCAACATCTAACCACTTGATGATCTCCTTTTTGACCATGTCTTGCATGGCTTCATTGAGTCTCCTTTGATGTTCAATGGATAGCTTGGCATCTTCCTCCAAGTTAATCTTGTGCATGAAAAATGCGGTGCTTATCCCCCCCGAATATCTGCCAAAGTCCACCCAATAACTTTCTTCCTTTTGTGGAGCACCGGCAATGTAGAGTCAACCTGCACATTAGTCAAAGAAGAGGAAAGAATAACCAGTAAAGTAAAACAAGGGCCAAGAAATTCATATTTAAGATGTGGAGGCAATGGCTTCAACTCCAAGGTAGGAGGCTCTTCAATTGAAGGCTTTGTAGGAGGAGGTTTCCTATTTTCAAGATCCAAGGAAAGTTTTCGGGGTGCATAGTTGTACGACCCCATTCGTTGCAAAGAATTCACATATTCCGTGAAGCCATCCATCTCGTCATCATCAAAGTTTAGCAAGAAGGCCTCCAATATATCACCTACATTAATCGTGGCACTTGTATCATCAATAATCACATCGGTCACCAAGTCCACGAAAGAACACACTTCATTGATATTCGGTTGCTGCATAGATTTGCACACGCGGAACACCACCTTTTCATCACCCACCTGATAAATAAGTTCTTTGGCTTCCACATCAGTAAGAGACTTCCCCGTAGCAAGTAAAGGTCTTCCAAGAATAATCGGCACATCATAGCTTACTTCACAATCAAGATTAACAAAATCTGCCTGGAGAAAGAACTTATCAACACAAACCAATACATCTTCAATCACTCCCAATGGTTTCTTCATTGCACGATCAGCCATTTGTAATTTCATAGATGTGGATCTTGGTTTTCCAATTCCCAAGGTATTGAAAACTGAATAGGGCATCAAATTGATACTCGCCCCAAGATCACAAAAGAGCTTTAGAAACCTCAACACTTCCAATGGTACAAGGGATTGTGAAAGCACTGAGATCTTCCAATTTAGGAGCCATAAAATGCACAATTGCACTCACTTGATGAGTTGCTTTGATAGTTTCAAAATTTATCGACCGCTTCTTTGTTACCGAATCCTTCATAAACTTTGCATAATCGGGCATTTGCTCCAAGGCTTCAACTAATGGCACATTTATCGAGAGACTCTTCATCATGTCAATGAACTTTTTGAATTGGTTCTCGCCATTTTACTTGGCGAGCCTTAGCCTTTTGCTCTACTGGTTCTGGTATGTCAATAACATGATCCCTAGACGGGTTCACTTCCTCTTGAGTCTCTTCCACTGTGTCATCAATATCAATCTGCACTTCATCATTTGTTTGCACCACATTGTTCGGGATCTCTTCATCTTATATCACTTGCTCATCATCCACAAGTTGCCTTTGATTTGAGGTGGGTGCATTCCCACCTATTCCACTTCTTGTAGTAACTGCCATGGCATGCCCCGTATTGTTCCCACCCTTTGGGTTTACCACCGTGTTACTTGGTAGTGCCCCCCTAGGACGAGAATTTAAAGCTTGAGAGATTTTTCCCATTTGCACTTCTAAGTTACGGATCGAGGTGTTGTGTGAAGCAAGGTGAGCATTAGAATCGGTATTCTTCTCCATCATTTGCTTGAACATGTTCTCAATACGGCCCATTTAATTGTTGGAAGAACTAGAACCATGGGAAGGATAAGTAGGTGGGTTGCTCGGTTGTTGATACATCGGGGGACTTTGAAAACCCGACCCCCGATTTCCTTGATTATTACTCCACCCGCCTTGATTGTTGCCTCCCTAATTGCCTTAGTTATTGTTGTTATGCCAATTCCTTTGATTATTGCTTCCACTCCAATTGCCTTGATTGTTGTTGTTATTCCAATTATTTTGATTGTTTCCACCACTCCAATTACCTTAGTTGTGAGAATTCCAATTACCTTGATTATTTTGAGGTCTCCATTGTTGTTGGATAGGGCCTTGTTAATTGTTTCTTTTCCCTTGAAAGTTGTTCACATATTGGACCTCCTCTTCTTGGTTATTGTAAGATTTATCTTGATCAAATCCACTATCATCTTGCACAAAATTGTCCACTATTTGTTGCACTTGTGGACTTCTTGTTCTTCGCTTGTTTACCATCATACCTACTCCCTCTATTGCATTAACTTGCCTCGAGTTTTGCACTTATTAAAGTTGAGCCTTTGCCAATTGGTTCATGGTGGTAGTCAACTCGACTATGGCTTGTCTATGATCATGCAACTCTTTGTGAAGGAGAATCACATTGGGGTCACCTTGTGGAACATTAGCTCAAGATTGCCACGCCGATGAAGTATTCGCCATCTCATCCAAGATATCACACGCCTCCACATAAGGCGTAGTCATGAAGTTCCCACCGGCAAGTTGATTCACTACACATTAATTGGTTGTATTGATCCCCCGATATAAAGTTTATTGAATTATGCTTTCCGTCATATCGTTGTTGGGGCACTCTTTCACCATTGTTCTATACCTCTCTCATATCTCGTGTAGTGGTTCTTGCTTTAATGCTAGAATTTCATCCCGAAGAATAGCCATGTGCCAGGGAGAGAAGTACTTAGAAATACATTTCTCCGCTAATTCATCCCAAGTATGAATGGAATGAATTGGCAAATGTTCCAACCAATCTAAAGCTTTCCCTCGTAGAGAGAAGGGAAAAAGCCTTATCCTCAAAGTATCCTCAGAGATATTTGTTTGTTTACTCCCCCGACACGTATCTACAAACCCCTTCAAGTGTTTGTATGCATTTTGACCTGGTGCAACAGTGAAGAACCCTCGTTTCTCGAGCAAAGTGAGCATCACGTTGGTTATTTGAAAGTTTCCTGCCCTAATATGGGGAGGGACTATAACACATTCATACCCTTCGTTCAGCAATACCCGGTGTGGAGACACTCGTGGTGGAGGTGGGGGTGGAGCAGGTACATTGTCATGAGGCGGTCAGCCTCGTCTATTTGCTTGAGGTTCAAAAGGGACCTCATCCATTTGATCATCTTCAATGTCCACATCCCCTAAAGGTAAGTTTCCGAGCTCATTGTTTTCCATGATTGCACCTACAATTTCTTAACACGTTAGTAACACGGAAGGAAAAGAAGATATTCCCAAAAACACACCTAAATATATAGCTAACACGTTTATAGCTCCCCGGTAATGGCGCCAAAAATTAATCTCGTCCAATTTCACACCTCAATTCAAGGTTATGAAACAGTCGAAGGCAATGATAGTACCCAACAAGAGTTGGGGTCAATTTCTACAGGGAGCTATATATGGGAGTTAGGAGTATATATTGCAGTATGTGAATTTGACTATCTCAATTTACACTTCCATAAATTGGAGTTGTTTTTAAGTGTAATTTAAAACTAAGAGTGCAAGTTGAGAAATAAAACTAAGAAATTATTTTTGTTGTTTTTCAAGTTTTGTAAAAAGCCTAGGGCTATGACCATCGCCTAAGTGTTTGCCTAATGAGATATAAACCTTAATGCTTGTTTTATTGATCGAGGTATATTATAGCTATCAATACTCAACTACCCACTCAATACCTCTCAGCCAGAGAATGATTTTGCCCAATTTGGCTTTCTTAAATCCAAATGGCTATTGCACCAAACGGTTGATAAAAGATCAAGTCGGGTTATTACTATCTCTAGGTTGAACCCTTTAATTGGGATTATCAATATCTCGATTGATCCAATTTCTTGTTAGCCAAGTTTTCCTAGACTAGGTCTCTCTTTCTCAAGTAGAGACCAAGTCAAATAGGCATGAACTAATATTTGCAACCATTAATTCCATAAATTAAAGCATAAATACGGGTAAATAATAAACACCCAACCATAAACAAACATTAAATTAAACACTCATAAGGTTTACACACTAGGGTTGGTCACAACCTTAGTGAAACTCTCGCTACTCAGGCTTGAAATTGAAGAAAAATAAGAAGAAATGATAATTAAACTCATATTGCAAGATTAAAATGATAAAATCTATGTTAAAATAGCTCAAAATATGAAAAACTACTAAAAGAAGTAAAGAGAAATGGCTACTGTAGCTGCTGATGTCAAAAGTTGACCTAACATTGTAAAACTCGTCTATTTAGATTACCTACTGTAGTTACTACTGTAGCTACCTTGAGTTTAGATTACTCCTTTTTGAGGTGGATTTCATCTCGGGAGTCCATCTTCCAATATTCTGGCAATTTAGCATATTTTATCAGTTTTTTGGGAACACAATTAAACGCTTTTGGACTAAAATAAAAGCTAAAAGGCGCTAATAAGTAGTTAAAATCTCCATTAATCACTTGGTAACCTCTTCCTTTATCTATAAACTCATATTTGGCTTGAATTTCCTAAGGTTCATTTTTACCAGCGGACACATGGGATTGGTAGGTAGCTTGTGAGCTACTATGGATGTGCGTAACCTGGTCATGTCGTTATAGGACCATGAAAAACTATATCTGTATTCCCTTAGAAACTTGATGTACTCTTCCTTCTCAGATGGCGATAGATGAATGCTAATGCCAGTATCTTTGACTTTTTAAAATTTCCTCAGGTATTATAGCATCTTTCCAATCTTCAGAATCACTTTCCTTATGTTGTGTTGTCTTATTACATGTCACAGTCATAGGTTCATAAGGATATGCAATAATTATGCTGAAAATGAATGTAAAAAGATAATAATATGAATAAACGAAAAGCAATGATGCATTAAATAAAACTTAAAACTGTCAAATAAGTACGACTCGATGTCTCGAGTAATTATTTCAAAACAAAAAACTGAAAATGTATTAAATGCCAAAAACAATTTTAAAATG
Organism: Nicotiana otophora; assembly: GCA_000715115.1. Lineage (NCBI taxonomy): Eukaryota > Viridiplantae > Streptophyta > Magnoliopsida > Solanales > Solanaceae > Nicotiana > Nicotiana otophora. Next base: position 26,486 of record AWOL01S0037093.1, on the reverse strand, counting down.
AATCATGCTAGTTCTGTCAAGCCTACCCAAGTGCTCGGTGAGCTCGGGATGGTGCAGCAGTCCAATTCCTGAAAACAGCTCCTTCTCCCACTATCTGAATGGTAAGGTCTTCCTCCTCTTCCTCCTCCAAGATTGCACTGCAGTCCATATTTTCCTCGTCTAGAAATAGCTTCCTCATACCGGCCAAAACCTCATCTTCCCCATATCCCCAAATCATATCAGTCTTGCAGAATGTCTGGTGCATTGGTGGTATGGGTTGTTCCAATGGATAGTAAAATTCACGCCATGGCGGTATCCAATCATTATATTCTTGCACTGTGTATTTATATCCGAGACCAAAGGTTGTGTCATGATATTGTGGTCGTATTGGTTGTGTGATCCCTTGAAGCTTTGTACCAAGACCCTTACCTAGTTCATACCCTAATCACATCGGTATGCTCTCTATCTTGTTACTCCACCATCGCCCTTTCTCGATTGTGTTTATCCGCTCAATGTTGTGGTATGTTTCTCCTCCCAATTTCCTCATATTCTCGATAGCTGGTACAGTCTGGTTGGTGTAGATAGGGTTACTTCCATCTCTGTGAATAATCACCCCTTAATGATTCCACGCGAACTTCACAGCCTGGTGCAGAGTAGAAGCAACTGCCCCAGCTGCGTGTATCCACAGTCGTCCCAGCAACAGGTTATAAGTAGCGGATATATCACCTGGAATTCAACGTCGAACCAAGTCGGGCCCATATATAGATCTAGGTTGATCTTTCCGATAGTGTCTCTCTGATACCCATCAAATGCCTTCACGTTCATACTTCCCATCCATATCTCATGCAGGCCTATACCCAATCTTTTTAAAGTAGTCAACGAACATATGTTCAGACTTGAAATCCCATCTATTAGAACCCTAGCAATGAACTTGTCTTCATATTGCACAATGATGTGCAATTCTTTGTTATGACTTAATCCTTCCGGTGGAAGATCGTCTTCGTGGAAAGTAATCTTGTGACTCTTTAGTATCTTCCCCACCATGTTCGCCATTTCTCTACTAGTTATACTGGTTGGTACATAAGCTGCATTTAACACCTTCATCAATGCATTCTTATACGCGTCTAAGTATTGCAATAATTACAAGATAGATATTTAGGCGGGAGTCTTGTTTAAGTGATCAACAACAGAGTATTCCCTCGCTTGTACCTTCTGCCAAAGATCATCAGTGCCTGTCTCCACAATAGGTGGTTTCAGTGCGGTCTCTTTACTTGTTCCTCCAACATTTTCTGGCGTGTAAACCCTGTCGGTTCTAGTTATTCCTTGTGCAGCACCTGTCTCTTCCATCTTGGCTTTTCATTTTCTCCTTTCCTCCGGCACATAATCCCATAGGACAGCATTAGACTTATAAGACGGTGTTGTAGCTACCATCACAGTGAAGGGTGTAGCTACCTCGACCTTGAATGGCGCCTAGGTTTGCACCATAATCAGCAAGAGGGTGACAGAAGATGTTTTGGGAGAGTCACCCTCTTAAATAAGCCCAATGGATCCTTCTTGATCCCATTCTTCATTAGTTTCTATCACATTCACTCCCTCGCCCTTGTGATCAGGAAGAGGGCTATTACGGACATTCGGCATGGACTCCTTTGCTTATATAACTTTTGTGGCAATCAGTGTCTGGATCTTGTCTTTAAACATGTTGCATTCCTCGATAGCATGACCCTTCATGCCTGAATGGTAGACACAAGTCTTATCGGGGTTAACCCACTGATAAGAATGTTTAACAGCAATAGCAGGAATGGGAGTGACATAACCAACGACCATCAGTCTCTCATATAGTTGGGCTATGGATTTGGCGATAGGGGTGTATTGTCTGGGAGTTATGTGGTCAAATTTTGGTCATGTCATTGGGTAGTTTTGGCATACGGGAAGAGATGAATGGTAATATGCAGGTTGGGTATTATAGGTAGTGGCAGCGTATTGGTATTTTGGAGGTGAGGGTTGATATGTTGGTGGTGGTGTCTGATAGGTAAGGGGAGACTTAGGTCCCTGGGCTACCATCACGGCACCCAATTCCTTCCTCTTTGAAATACCTTTGGACTGTAAGGCTTTGTTGGTGGCTTGCAGCACCTCAAAATTGGTCACCATACCGCTCTTGATTCTGTCTTCTATCCTTTCTCCCAACTTGAAGATATCGGAGAACTTGTGATTCTCTATAACCATCAATCTTTCATAATGCTATGGATCTTGAGCTCTGACAAAGAACTTGTTCATTATCTCTTCTTCTAGTGGCGGCCTCACCTTGGCGACCTCTTATCTCCAGTGAGTAGCATACTCACGGAAAAGTTTTGTTGGCTTCTTCTTGAGGTTCTGGATATAAAAAATGTCTGGTGCATTTTCTGTGTTGAACCTGAATCTATCCTTGAAGTAGGATGCCATTCTTACCCAGTTCTCCCACTTATTCGGATTCTGGCTAATGTAACATGATAAGGCATCCCATGTAAGACTTCGCATGAACAACTTCATTTTGATTTGCTCATTCTTTCCCACTCCTACAAGCTTGTCACATTAGGTTCTTAAATGCACCTTAGGATCACCCGTGCCATCAAACATTTCAAAATTAGGAAGTTTGTAACCCTCTGGTAGTTCCACATTTGGCTGGATACACAAGTCTTCGTAGTTCAAACCTTTAACATGTTTCCCACCCTCAACACTTTAGACTCTTCCTGTCAACTTCTTTAGCTCTACCGCCTTGTTCTGGATAAGCATGTCCTTCTCAGTTGGTTTGGGTGTGTATAGGATTTGCTATGGTATATGTGGTAAGGTTTCCATGTATATTGGGTTGCCTTCGTGTGTTCCTGGGAATTGAGTATATAGGTGATCATTGATTGCGGTTTAAGAGGGATCGGGGGTAAGTTATAGCGCATTTTGAGGGGTATGATAAGTAGTGGTTTGCGGATACTGGGTCGGGTGATGGTGGTGTTGATGAGGGGTTTATACTGGCTGAGGGTTAAGGTTTTGAGGGGGTGCAGGGTTGTGATATTGGTGCGTTACGGGAGGATTTAGTGGACCTACGGGTGGCAGATTTTGGGCTTGTGTGTTTTAGGGTGGTGGTTGATTCTGGGTGGTGTTGTTCTGATGGTTGACGTAACAGGAAATTTAGAGTAAGGGAGAGGTTTGCAAGATTTCGGACCTGCTCAATCTCGCCTTGTATTTCCAAGATATCTTTCTCCAAACGTAAGACCAATTCATTATGTCCCAGTGTACTCCTTCCGTCTGAGGTTTCAACATTTTTTGTCATGGTAGCATTATCCTTTCGATTACCACTTAAATCATCCTTCTTTCCTTTGCCTTTTCCTTTGCTTTTGGGGTCGCTGGGTGGAGGAGGAGGTGGAGGACCTCTGGATCTGGTGTGGTATGTTGATGATGCCAGAATTCACGAACCAACCTTTGGGAATGGGAGTAATCAAAAACAAAGAAAACAAAAGGTAACCAAGTCAGTAAGACGAAATAAAAGAGTGTTTTCAATATTTAAGAAAGTAACACATAAGGTCATGCAATAATTTGTGTCCTAATTTGGTGGCCTCATTGTGCCCGAGGTAGGCCTAAGAGACATATAGACTTGGAGAAAATTCATGACATCGCTGCCTCATTCCATTAATGCAAAAATAAATCAAATCTATTTTTACTGAATCAAAATAATAATATGAAGTTACTAATGGCATGAAGCCATATTATATTGAAATCTAACGAAATCTAATCTAGAAAGTAATAAAGAACATTATCTCCTAGTCTATTTGGTCCAAGGACCTTCTCCGTGCTTGGCTCTTTTGACTCCATCAATCACACTTCCTAGGTCGCACAAGTCGAGTAGCAAGTAGGCCATAGCCAGCTTCCCTCCTTCATCATACCCCATACCTTGACAATCCCAAAGCCTCTTTCTCATTTTCCCCTCTAGCTCCATCAATCCTTTCTCTAGGTGCTCTAACCTCTTTGTAGACTTATTTGCAATTTCCTTCAATTCTTTGATCGCTTCCATATCCATCTTATGCTGCTCCAGATGCTTAGCTTCAGTTTCGAACACTCTTTTGCGTAGCCTCTTGTGCTTTACCTGTGCCTCAGCCACCTCATCTATAATTCTATCTTTCAGATTGACCCCCGGTTTGACGTCCTCGGTTATGTCATCTTCCAACCATGAGAGGTAGCAGTACATATGACTGGCGTGATACCTGTATGGTTCAATAATCTCCCCATCCACAATGATCTTTTGGTTCCACATGTGTTGGGCCGCAAATTTGAACGGGATAATATCTCCTTTGAAGTCCGCTTTATACTGAACCATATTGGAAACCCGAGGTATGACTTGCTTCCTCCCAGCTTGCCTTATTACCCTTATAGGAGCGTAAGGGTAGATGCCTCAGAGACCAATCGGTACCAAGTTATTGGTTCCTTTGGACTTGATGATGAATTCGCTACAAGGAAACCAGTCGAACATCCAATGCACTTGCTCGTCTGTCAGATTACTGAAGAAACATACCCAACCTACAGCATTCCCAGGCTTTGCAAACCTGTCTGGAGCGAATATCATATTCTTTGGATGACGACTGGCTATATAGTCATTTGGTGGCCTACGTAGGAGCTCCTATGATAATTGCTCCTCTGAAAGTGTTGTAGCAGCCAAACTTGTAGTAGGAGATTGTAACCCTGGAAATCCCCAAACCCATGCTTGCACCGATCCAGAGCAAGGTACATCTCGGGAAAGCTCATAGGTATGGTGGTGCATTTTTTCCCCTCAATACCCTCCATAAAGATCCTAGAGACCATGGATAAGCGAGTGTGAATCCTCCCTCCTTGCATTGGAAAGATCAACAAACCTAAAAACCAGACAATGAAGACATAGACCTGGCGATGTACCCGTCCCAAAGAGGTAATGGCTAGGTCCTCGTGATGCAAGCGATGTGATTTGTTATGCCCATATCTCTCATAGAGATATTCGAAGGGGATGTAGGATTTTTTCAGGAAAACCAGTTCGTCGTTCTTCCTAAACCTTAGCATTTCTAGAAAATCGCGTAGGGTGCAATTTTCCAGCACCGGTAGGCCCAGACTATTCCATGGTAACTTGGTGAATCCCCCTATCTCTTCTAGAAGAGGAGTCATTTCTATATTTCAAAATTCAAAAACAGCTCTCTTTTCATCCTAGAACATGGTGGCTGCCTAAATTAATTCCTTGTTGGGTCGAATATTCAACAAAGAATGCAAGTTACCTAGTACTCTCCTCACATGATTTCTGTCACATAGTGCAAGGTAATTCCACCATTCAATTAGCAAAGATGGGATATTCTGGACCATACCAAACCTGGGGATTTCGTGCTTCATTTTTTGCAAAAACATAAAAGTTAGCCCTTTCCCCCTCCAGATTCGACTATTTATGCGATAACGGTCAGCATGTTGGCACAGTTTTCTCCAAGTAATGCACATAATATGACGGTTCCCTTTGGGATTATGGAAATCTCTTTGGACTTCGGACAAGGTTTATCTAAGCGGGTTGATGGGTCAATGACGTCTCAATCCATACTAGGTTTAGCATGATGCATGTACATTTCAAATCAAAGTGTAATTTCTAGAAGGGTCTAGACTGGTACTCTCAAGTGGACGACTTGAGAGGGAAAGGCACGGGACCATCGACTGGACCGCTAATCGACTAGTCTACTGCTAATAAGCCTTTCCGGTTTAAAGGATGTTTTTAGGAAAGCGCGGACACTCATTAATCAATGCAATGTTGATAATTGGCACAAATGGTGTATTATATTAAAAGCATGCTTTGTGCAAAAATAGTAACAAGTTGCCAGATATTTGCATGATAAAAGTGCGTAAAAACTATAAATAATATGACAAAGATGAACAGAAGAAGGAAAAAAAGGAAAGACAAAGGAGAGAAGTTAGCATAACTCATGAAAAAGTGTGGAAACGTAATTAAATGAAGAAAATAGTATAGATAGGGACGGGAGACACATGATATAGAAATTTTAAGATTATAAGGGAAATAGAGAGGGGATGTACATGATAAAGGAAAGAGGGAGGGGATATCCGTGACATAATAATTTTAAACAAACAAAGGAAATAGGGAGGGGAAAATATAAAAAATCCATTAATCCACATAAGGGAAACTTCATTATAGTAAGATCCTAAGTATTTACCCAGCAGAGTCGCCACCTAACGATTTTAGGGTGCGTTAAAGTACCTATCTTCAAATATATTTATTTTAACTAGTCTGTGTCATCAAAGATTGGGTAAGGGCTCAAGTTACCCCGAAGAGAAGGTGTTAGGCACTCTTCAAGGTCCAAAATTATGGGTCCCTGATGAAATTAACGCTATGTGGGATTATTGGGATTATAGTTGTCCTATATGATCATGTAAATTAAAGGAAGATACGGAATTTAAATATTGGACTACGATATAAAAAGAGTGTAAAGAAGATTGCGCATACAATGGAATTAGACTATACATTAGTAGATGATTAGTACAAGCTTTTGGAGATTATAAGATACAGCCTAATTTGTTCTAAGTACGAAGAAACAAATGTGCGAGTAATAGACATATGGGGGGTCCTAAGTTTTTTAGCCTAAAGGATCACCCTTTGCAACATAAATAATACTTCGCAACTCCCTTAAGGTAGGGATTGCTGATATTATTTAGCAGGCACAGACTATCATCTCCTGCTACCCAATTACTATGTTAAAGTTGTTTACCTAAAGCGCTCTAGTTCAATTCTAAACTGTGTCCTATGCGTGCATTACCCGTACCATGCTTATGGTCTAGGAGGCTTTGGACCTACTATGCGGGTGGTTCTACACTTTACTTAGGTTGCTCAAAATAATAAAATTAGGTGCAAATTCAAAACAAGTAGGAATGCACATAATAGCAATGAATGGCTCAAGGTAGCCTCCACACATAGCAACAGAAGCACGTGAACAGATTTCAGATTATGCAGCAAAGTGTCATAGGCAGTTTTTTAACATTGAGACCCATTAAAGTCATTCAAACCTATAGGCATGGCTTCTACGTGGTTGCATGATGTAATAAAATCTCATAGGTAGTACTGCTAGTTAGATTATCGAAATTACAGATTATAATCATTATTAAAGGCCTATAGACATGATCTCTAGGTGATTCGCGCTTGGGAAGTGAAGCCGTTGGGAAACTCAAAATTATTCATTTTTATCCTATTGGCATGCTTTCTAAACGAGTAGCAATATCCTATAGGCATGTTTCTAAACAGTTAGTAATTGAACACGAATTCGTCGTGCTTGTTCCTATATGTATGTTTTCTAGGCGGGCAGTGTGATAAGAACAACAACAACAACAACAACGGTTAATTAATTAATTAATTAAGGCCCTATAGACATGGTATCTAGATGAGCAGATCTTTAATTACTTAATGTGGTCCTATAGGCATGTTATCTAACAATCACACTGCAATAGCACAAGTTGATCAAACAATTAATGATGTTTGAATCCTATAGGCATGCAATATAATAGTGTATAGAAGTGAAGCACTTATATTCTTATAGGCAAGTATCTGGTAGTGTGCGGGCATATGACAGGTTGAGCAGGTGAAGTGTTTGAGTTCCTATAGGCATACTTTCTATTAGCGTATGGAAATAGAGCATGTCAAAAATATAGCAAATAAAGCAACTAAACCATATAGGCATGTTTTTTAACCATTCATACAAAAATTAAAGTACCCCAGCCCCCATTTTTCACTAATTTCCCCATCATTCAGTTTTAGAAGTTACTACAAGCTACATTAAATAATTAAAGGCCCAAATACAAATATATAATAACCTAGTAACACATTACGGCCTTCAAATAGGCTTAGAACTTCACGCGGACAAAAGGCCCAAACTCTAGGTGAGGACAATGTACTTCAAACCCTCAATACCAAAAGCAGACTCAACAGACCAGGCCCAAACGATTGAAGTAACTAATCTAATGGTTGCCAAACTCAACCATGCAAGTGACAAATTACTCAAGGAATTAATTAACAGCTTTTCGCACTTAATTCTTAAGGCTATATCTAACAGTAGTTCCAACAAAAGCACATAGACAAGGATCACATGAAATATTGACAAGTTCACAGGGCAGGTTCATGCTTATATTTTCAGAAACCAAGTTAGAATGACAGGATTGACCATCATATTCTAGTGAATTATTCTAAAAGAGTTTTAAAAGTAAAATGATCTAGATTTAGCCTAACGGAACTTAGACAAGAGATTTAAACATGAGAATCTGGTAAAGTCATGGAGAAGAGAAAGTGGGATACAGTCTTCGCATAGAATGTCTAACATGAAAGCCTAGTGAAAGTAGCATAGCAGAACAGGTTCATGAGCAAATACTTAGTTGAACATGAGACAACTTTAACATGCTGATTATTAGTCAATACCAGAAGTAGTCATGGTAAACAAGTAGCATGCCAATTTTCAGATCAATAGGGCAGACATGCATCAAACTTTGGACTAGTTGGACACACATAGGAGAAAAGGCTAGGTATGAGATTTACCCTAAGATCTCAAGTAACACTGAAGAACACAGGATTGCACAAGTCAAAAATCATACACTAGAACTACAAAATAGCAGGGAAACAGGCCCTAGCTAACAGTACAACCCCAGAAACGTAGCAGGTTGGGCATGAATGACTCAAAAAGGACTAGAAACCATGAGTTGGTTATCATAATAATCCAAAAACAAAGTAGAGATGTAAACTTAGGGCAAGCATCAGGCACTAGCATAGATACAACATGCTAAACAGGTTTAAGAGGACCAGAAGTCATTTATGTTTAACACGTGTGATAGGCATACATCATAATTAGAACCTATGCAAGTTTAGATGTTAAGAGTATAGAATCATAAAAGTACTTCGGAGCAACCAAGGCTACAAACAATATGGAATAGTAGGACATTGATTCATAGAAGTTTTAGTGGCACAAAGCATAAATACGAATAAATGAGAATGAAATTTCTAAGGCTAAGAGACTTACCAGTTGCAAATTAACAAGCAAACTAAGAAGAACAGTCTCAGCAGTATACCAATCATCAATAGCAAAAGAGCAGCAGAACCCCAAAATCCCAGTGCTTCAGAGTTCCGAATGGTTTCAAGTGAATCCCGGGTAGTGTTCGCAGTGAGAAAAGAGCAACAATTCAATTTTGGTGGCCTTGGCTTTCATCTGGTCAAGCTCACAAGTTTAGAATAGCAGAATGAGTGAGAGTGAGAGAGTAATAACAGTAGTTAAGGTCCGTTAGGGGAAACGGATAAGGGGGTTTACATAGTGACATATTAGGACGCACAAACATGGAAAACAATCAATTAAGCACAAATAAGTAAAGAAAATATCACATGCAATCATTAACAGAGCCGGTAAAGGGATAAATCGAATTCCAAACACTAATTAGGGTTCAATGTTTGAATATTAGCCTGATGGTGTGAGAAATGAAACTTTTTTCCGTGTATATGGACAGGAGATTATCTAGATCTTGGATATTGAAGTTAAATGGGCCCGATTCTGAGAGATGGTACTTGCCAAGTTTAGGAAAGTACTAAGTAACACCATTGTTGCATAGATAATAATGCGGTAACACAAATAAGGAAGGTAAATCACAAGAAGATTCCATTGTCTAGACGGAATTGGAGAAGGATTAGAGATGATGCAGCTATGGTTTCTCAAGGGAGAAGAAGGGTTGGGAGTGTTTTACGGCGGCAGAGACGGGGAATTTCTCTAGGGTTTAGTGGGGAGGGATATAAGGAGAATGGTATGGTTGTTGTGGGTCATTGATCATTTAAGATCAACGGCCAGGATCAAAGGGGCGCGGGGCGGGTTATTAACGCGTCACGACTGAGTTAAGTTAAATGGGTCATTTGGTTTGGGCTGCTGGGATGTAAAACTGAGATGTGCCAGGTCTGTGGGCCTAATTTTCGATCCGAAATTGACTCAAATTTGGGCTACAAATTAAATACACGAAATTCATAAAAAAATAAATTATAGAAAATGATTAGTAAATAATAAAATATTATTTACTCAGTAAAATTCTTGAAAATAATATCTTAACATTATAAAAAATATAAAATGTTATTTTAGCATAAATAATATAATAAACATAATTATTTATAGAATATAGGCTATTATTGTAACTAATATAGATACAATAGAGAAAATGCAAATATAATTATGTAAGAATGAGATAAAATATTATAAAATGCATGTGGGTATAAAATAATAAATTTGGATGATTAAATCATCCTAAGATAAATTTAAATGGATAATTAATAAATATTTAAATAAATTAAATGCAAAAAAATCAATTTTAAAGCTTTACAAATTATAGAAAATACTTATATGACCCTTGTAAATTAGGTAATGATGCAAAATTGGGTATCAACGTACAGATATTGAGGAAAACCGATCAGTGGTTTGGTTCGGATATGAAAAGGTTGAGGAAATATGGAAAGTGTTTGCTTGGATTTTGCATTTCATCTTTATTTGTAATTTCCGTTGTTAATAACCTAATTTAACTGCATAGTATCTCTATATGCGGAACATTGATTGAGCATAGTATTTGAGTAACTGTACACATACACACAGATGCTTCTTCAAGTGCTTTATGACTTGATTTCATTATTATTTTGTACTTGTTAAAATGATGTAACTGTAAAGGTTATAGCTGGTATCATTTATAGTTCTTGCTTCTTTTACCTCGCCGGGGTTAGTTATGATACGTATTGAGTACATTGGATCGGTTGTACTCATACTATACTCTGCTCATAATTGTACAGATCTAGGTGTGGGGACCAGTTATCAGCAGTAGACTTTCTTGTTGGACCGAGCTTGAGAGGCAAGGTAAAGCTGCATTCTTGGCCGGAGTTTTGACTTGTCTTTTCTAATGTACTGTTGTTTCAGTTCAGATAGTATGGCTATTTAATTTTCCGACTTGTATTCCAATGTACAGCTTATGACTCCATATTTACCACTTTCTGGGGGATTTATCTTGTATTAGTAGTATCTTGTCATATTGAGATTTCAGACTCATGTTATTTCTATAATTTTGCTATTTTGGTTCTTTATTGTTATATTGCGACTTGCCTGGCCGATTTGTTAGGCCTTTTCAAGATGGTTTGGATCGTGACAAGTTGGTATCAGAGCTCTAGGTTCATAGGTATTACAGGTCATGAGCGAGTTTAGTAGAGTCTTGCGAATCGATACAGAGACGTCTGTACTTATCTTCTTGTATTCTTGTCGTGCGGACTTGTTATTTTCGAAAGTTAACCTTGACCCTAATATTCTATCATAGATGGTGACGACACGTGGTACCTGATCAGGAACACAGCCACTAGTACTACCACTTAGGGACACGAGAGGTCGGGGCCATGGTAGAGGCTGAGGTGTGGTTCGTACTACAGCCAAAGAAGCACATGTGGAGCCACCAGTTGCTCTAGCTCAGAAGTAGGTATCAGATATGGTTGAGCCGATAGGACTAGCTCAGGCACCAGCAGTGCCCATTGTGATTCCTGGCTTCGAGGACGCCTTAGCCGATATTTTGACTATGTGCACGAGCCTGGAATATGCATTCTAAGTTCCAGCTGCACCAGCCACTTCACAGGCCGGAGGAGGTGCCCAAACACCTGCCGCCCGTACTTCAGAGCAGCTAGCTCAGGGACTCCAGACACCAGGTATATTGCCAGTTCAGTCGGTTGTTGCCAGTAGGGCCAAGGTTGGTCCTCATATGAGTGGTGAGAAATAGAAGAGACTGGAGTGGTTTGGGAGGTTTAAGCCTCCAGAGTTCAGTGGAATAAAGTCGGAGGATGCTCAGGATTTTATAGACTGGTGTCAGTTGATTCTTAGCACAACGGGTATTTTGGACACCAGTGGGGTTTCATTTACTACATTTCAGCTGACAAGGGCAGCTTGCCGATGGTGGCAGGCTTATGAGTTGAACAGGCCAGCCGATGCATTTCCACTTACGTGGTATGAGTTCTCAGTTCTCGTCTTAGAGAAGTTTGTCCCACATACTCGTATAGAGGATTTGCATAGGCAGTTTGAGCAGGTATGCCAGGAGGGTATGATCGTGACTCAGTATAAGATTAGGTTTTCAGAGTTGGATCGGCACACAGTATGGTTGGTTCCTGATGATGTCCACAACACACCTCGATAAGAGAGATGATACGGTCGTATGCAATATAAATTACCCAACTATGAGTCAGGGTCGAATCCACAAAGAGTTATAAGGGGTGTTAGGAGTATATATTTGAAGAAAGAGAATGGATTAACTAAATTTGCACTTCAACAAAGAGTTTTGATTTCAACTTCTACTATTACTCTAACAATTGTAAGTTAAGGAAAATAAACTAGAAATGAATGTTTTTGGTATTTTTCCAAATAGTTTAAAAGCCTAGGGTTGTGACCATAACCTAGGTGTTCGCCTAATGGGATAGAGACGTTAATACTTGTTTTGTTGATTTGGGTATATTATAACTCTCAACTCTATATTACCCACTCAATACCTCTCGGTCAGAGAGTGATTTTGCCCAAATGGGTATCAAACAAAATAGTTGATATGAACTTAAGTTGGGTTCTTGCTATCTTTAGTTTGAACCCTTTAATTAGGCTAATCGAACTCTCAATTAACTCAATTCTTCATTAGCCAAGTTATCATAGACTAGGTCCCTCTTTCTCAAGTAGAGACTAAGTCAAAAAGACATGAATCAATGTTTGCAACCACTAATTCTAAAATTGAATCATGAACTAGGCTAAATAATTAACATCCAATCATAAACAAGCATTAAATTAAATACCCATAAGGTTTACGCACTAGGGTTGGGTCACAACCCTAGTAAACATCTAGCTACTCATAGTGCATATTGAAGAAAATAAAGAAGAAATGCAAATAAAACCCATAATAAAAGATTACATTGATGAAATATAATGTTTAAACACTAAAATAATCAAAATCTTCCTAAAAGGGAAAAAGTTAACGGCTACAGCATCTTTTTACTTCGAACTTGACCTAAAATTATGAAACTCGTTTATTTATAGAGGGCCAAAAATTACTGACAAAAATTCCCCTCGGGAGGTTCTGCGACTGCACAATTTCAAGTGCAGACCGCAGATTTCTTCGGTTGGCAGGAGATGGGATTCTGCAGCCACACATTTCTGGATTGTGGTTGTGAAGCAACTTCTGCGGCCGCACAATTCTTGTGCGGTCCTCACTTTAGTAAGGCGTCAGGACTTGGTCTTCTGCACACTCTCTAAGCTTGAAACTATTTGTCAATACAAACCCAATTCTGTGGCCGCACAATTCATGTGCGGTCCGCACATTTGTCAAAATCCTGTTAGGTTCTTTAGCTTGGGTTCCGGCCGCAGATAGAATTCTGTAGACCGCACTTCTTTGCTTCTATGCCCTTTATTATCTTGTTCTTCTGAACACTCCGGTTTAAGTTTGATTTCATCATGGGAGACTAAACATCCAACATTCCTGTAATTTGCACAATTTTATTAGTTTTAGGAACACAAATTAATACTTTCGGACTAAAACAAAAGGAAATTGTGCTAATAAGCAGTCAGAATCCCCACTTATGCATTCCCACTGAAAGGGAGAAGATTGGGAGGTTAATTGATAGCCTCAAATATGGATTACGCTTCATTATGGCTCGGGAGGTTGCTACGGGTGCGAGGTTTGACGAGGTGGTCGATATTGCTAGACGCTTAGAGTTGGTTTGCAGGAAGGAGCGTGAGGAGCGGGAGGCCTCATAGTTCAGGTGGTTTTAGCGGTGTCTCATCTGAAGTCCAGTCCTACTACACTAGAGGTTGTTCTTCTAGACCTCTTCAGGAAGCTCACCATGTTCCTCGTGGTTCTTCAGTTAGCCACAATTCCTATAGTGCGCGCCCAGCTTAGTCATCATTTAGTGCATTGTCGGACAGAGTTTTGTACCGTGCTTCATCTGCTCAGGGTTCCACGGGCGGCTATTCATATCATCATGGTCAGCAACTCTGTCAGAGGAGGATTGTTTTTAGTGTGAGGACTTGAGTCATCTTAAGAGGGATTGCCCAGACTATTCGGTAGGGTTCCACAACAGAGTTCTCAACCTATGACTCCAGCACCAGCAACTATACCACTCACACATCCAGCTCAAGATGGGGCCCAGTCAATTCGAGGCCACCCAAGAGGGGGAGGTCGATTAGGTGGTGGTCAAGCCCATTGCTACGCATTTCCACCAAGGCCAGAGGCAGTTGCTTCCAATGTCGTGATCATATGTATTGTTTCAGTATGCCACAATGATGCTTCGGTACCCTGGTTCCACTTATTGATATGCATCATCATACTTTGCACGTTATTTGGATACGCCCCGTGATTCTTTAGTTATGTGTGTTCATGTATCTACACCGGTGGGTGATTCTGTTATTGTGGATCATGTGTATCTGTCGTGTGTGGTGACTATCGGTGGATTAGATATGAGAGTTGATCTCTTACTAATTAGCATGATGGATTTTGACGTGATTTTAGGCATGGACTAGTTGTCACTATATCACACTATTCTGGATTGTCACGCTAAGACCGTGATGTTGGCGATACCAGAATTGCCTAGGGTTGAGTGGAGAGGTTATCTGGACTATGTTCCCAGTAGAGTGATTTCATATTTGAAGGACCAACATATGGTTGGGAAGGGATGTCTAGAATATTTGTCCTTTGTGAGGGATATTGGTTCTGATGGTCCTACCGTTGAGTCATTTTCGGTAGTGAGAGACTTTTCAGATATATTTCTTGCAGACCTGCTAGGCATGCCACCCGACAAGGACATTGATTTTGATATTGATCTGGTGCCAGGCACTCAGCCTATGTCTATTCCTCTGTATCATATGGCACCAGCAGAGTTAAAAGAATTAAAGGAGAAGCTTAAGGAGCTATTTGATAAGGAATTCATTAGGCCTAATGTGTCACCTTAGGGTGCACCGGTCCTATTTTTGAAGAAAAATGATGGTACTATACGGATGTGCATTGATTACAGGTAGTTAAACAAAGTTATCATTAAGAACAAGTATCATTTACCATGCATTGATGACTTATTTGACCAGCTTCGGGGAGCAAGAGTGTTTTCAAATGTTGATTTGAGGTCAGGGTATCATCAGTTAAAGATTTAGGATTCTGATATTCTGAAGATGGCATTCAGGACCTGTTATGGTCACTACGAGTTTCTTGTGATGTCATTTGGGATGACCAATGCTCCAACAGACTTTATGCATTTAACGGACTGTGTATTCCAGCCATATCTTAATTCTTTTCTCATAGTATTCATTAATGATATTTTGGTGTATTCACGCAGCCAGAATGAGCATGAGCAACATCTGAGGATTGTACTCCAGACCTTGAGGGAGAAGAAGCTATATGTTAAACTCTCCAAGTCTGAGTTCTTGCTTGACCCGATGACATTCGTAGGCCACGTGGTGTCTAGTGAGGGGATCAAGGTAGATCCGAAGAAGATTGAGGCGGTTCAAAGTTGTCCTAAACCGCCTTCAGCTACATAGATCTGGAGCTTCTTGGGTTTGGCGAGTTATTATCGTCATTTTGTAGAGGGTTTCTCTTTCATTGCTACCCCTTTGACTAGGTTGACCCAAAAGGGTTCCCCATTGAAGTGGTCTGATGAGTGTGAGGAGAGCTTTCAGAAGCTCAAAACTGCCTTGACAATAGCTCCAGTTCTAATGTTTCCTTCAGCATCGGGTTCATATATACTTTATTGTGATGCTTCTCGGATTGGTATTGGGTGTGTCTTGATGCAGGAGGATGAGGTGATTAATTATGTTGTGCGCCAGTTGAAGCCGCATGAGAAGAACTACCCTATTCATGATCTAGAGTTGGCAACCATTATTCACGCATTGAAGATTTGGAGGCATTATCTTTATGGAATGTCTTGTGTGGAATTTGCAGATCATCAGAGTCTACAACACTTATTTAAGCGTGGGGGATCTAAATATGAGGGAACGGAGGAGGTTGGAGCTGTTAAAAGACTATAATATCACTATTTTCTATCATTCCGGGAAGGCCATTGTGGTGGCTGATGCCTTAAGTAGAAAGGCTGAGAGTATAGGTAGCCTTGCATATATTCCAGTTAGTGAAAGGCCTCTAGCATTGGATGTTCAGGCCTTGGCCAATTAGTTCGTGAGGCTAGACGTTTTGGAGCCCAATCGGGTTCTTGCTTGTGTGGTTTCTCGGTCTTCTTTGTATGGGCGCATTAGAGAGCGTTAGTATGATGACGCACATCTGCTTATCCTTAAGGATACGGTGCAGCACGGTGATGCCAAGGAGGTTTCCATTGGAGATGATAGGGTGTTGCGGATACAGGGTCGGATTTGTGTGCCTAATATGGAATCTTAAGGAGGCCTACAGTTCATGGTATTCCATTCATCCAGGTGCCGCTAAGATGTACCAGGATTTGAGAAAGCACTATTGGTGAAGGAGAATGAAGAAAGATATAGTAGATTTTGTGGCTCGGTGCTTCAACTGTCAGCAGGTGAAGTACGAGCATCAGAGGTCGGGCGGTTTGCTTCAGAGACTTGAGATTCCTGAGTCGAAGTGGGAGCGGGTTACCATGGATGTCATTGTTGGGCTCCCATGGAGTTTGAAGAAATTCGGCACAGTGTGGGTAATTATGGATAGACTGACTAAGTTTGCCCACTTCATTCCGGTGGTGACTACCGACTCTTCTGAGTGAGTGGATCAGATCTATATCTGTGAGATTATTCGTCTTCATGGTGTGCCGTGTGCATTAATTTTGGTCAACGCGCGCAGTTCACATCGCAGGTTTGGAGAGCAGTACAGTGAGATTTGGGCACATGGGTTGACAACAGTCGGAGTGCACCATTCAGATCTTAGAGGATATGTTATGTGCCTATGTTATGGATTTTGGGGATTTTTAGGATTAGTTCTTACCACTTGCAGAGTTTGCCTACAACAATAACTACCAATCGAGTATTCAGAGGGCTCCGTATGAGGCCTTATATGGGAGGCGGTGTTGTTCTCTAGTTGGTTGGTGTGATCTAGGATACGCTAGGTTGTTGGGCACTGATTTGATTCGGAATGCCTTGGAGAAAGTCAAGTTAATTCAGGATTGGCTTCGTATAGCGCAGTCTAGGCAGAACAGTTATGCTGATAGGAGGGTTCAGGATATTGCATACATAGTAGGTGAGAAGGTTTTGCTTAGAGTTTCTCCCATGAAGGGTGTGATGAGGTTCGGGAAGAAGGGCAAGTTGAGCCCTCGATATATTGGAAATTTTGAGGTGCTTGAGAAGACTAGAGAAGTGGCTTACAAGCTTGCATTGCCACCTAGTCTATCAGGTGTTCACCTAGTATTTCATGTTTCTATACTCCGGGAGTATTATGGTGACTCGTCACATGTGTTGGACTTCAACAGGGTACAACTAGATGGGGACTTAACTTATAATGTGGAGCTGGTGGCTATTTTGGATCGATAGATTCGAAAGTTGATATCAAAGAACATAGCTTCAGTAAAAAGTCCAGTCAGTCGAGGAGGCTACTTAGAGACCGAGCAAGAGATGAAGAGCAGTTATTCACACCTATTTGAGACTCCAGATATAATTCTAGACCCATTCGAGGACGAATGTTTGTTTAAGAGGGGGAGAATGTGACGACCCAGCCAGTTGTTTTATGTATTGTAGCCTCGTTCCCCTTGTTTATTGTAGCCTCGACAAAAACCTAAATATGCACTATTTCTCGAGCAATACATAATAAATAGATGCAGTCAATTGATGGACATTCAATCAACATCAATAAATACGTAGTTGAACAAATAGGGATATTCGAAGGCAAAATTATATTAAAACGTAACAAGAATCATCATTCAATAGGTTCCATCAAAACCTAGATGAGAAATTTAGCTACTCATAACCATACTAACAATCATGATAATAATTAAAAGCATTAAAATACAAATTAAGGAAGAACGGAAGAGAAAACTCTTGTGATTCGTTGCTTCCAAGTGTTCCCGTAGCCTTCTTGCCTCTCCAATCAATCAATCCCTTCAAAAACTAACTTTAAAAGGTATTTTATGGTGGGACTGAAATCTACACGTCCAAACATAATGAGGAAATAAAAGTGACTCGGATAAACATCATCGGCGCGGGGCATTGTCAGAGGCACCAACATTACTCCGCACGGCACCATCATAGGTGCCAACATTTCCCCGCGAGGCTCTATCAGAGGCACCAATGACAATGCCCTGGATAAAGCCTTGCACTGTCTACGGCCATGACTTTTCATTGCCTAGTACGTCTTCTTATATTGCTCCATTTTGTAGCTTTGAGGTACCATTTCGTTCAACTTTTCTCCACTTCATGTCCAAGCATTCCTACACGTAAAAAAGGCTCTATTAAGCTCAATTGTCGCACAAATTAGCATCCAAACAATAAGCAAGTAGGGTAAATAACGTCAAAATATATGGAATTATAGCACGACATCAACACCCCACACTTAAATGTTGCTCGCCCTCGAGTCAACCAACTAAACACTTCCTCTTCAAGGACCCAACAAGCCACACATTCACAACACACTACACCTATGGCCATGGTTGATAGCAACAATTATGTTCTAGCATATACGGTCCAAATACACTTCCCATACGTATGCCCTATTTCAAAAAATCCAACATAGGAACAACATGATTATAACAATCCTAGCCTCGTAAACTAACTCAATGGCACAATGCACCCAAGGCTTGAATGCTTAATCTTACAGAGAAGTCTAATAATGTCACTTATCCTTTTTGAAGCCATGTGCCCTTACAATAAAACAAAAGAGTAAGAAGTCCACACATCCAAATCACATGATCGAATATATTTTAAGGACTCACACCTATGAGAAAACAATCACTCACTTTCTCAAAAAAGTCACATGCACACAAAAGGTACCATAAGCTTGCGCATTATATGAACCTCTACTAATGTAGGCCCGCTCGGTCCAAAATCAACTAGGACTTTATTATGGTTGTAATGTATGCTAAGGGACGGGTAGGACATATTTAGGATATAGTGGATAACCCTCATAAACACTCTAACACATCACGTATTCAACTTTAAGAGCAAAATTCCTTCAATCCACTTCAATTATCACAAGAAAGCTCACCCCAGAATATTTTTCCTTCTCCTTTACGCGCTGCTTCAGATCACATCCACTAGTAAAAATAATAAACATTTATTTATTTATTTATTATTTTTTTTCTTTCTTTCTATTTTTTTCTCTCTTTTTTCTTTTATATTTTTTCCTTGCCGCTAGTTAATTTTTATTTAAAGCACAAGTGTACATTTCTTTATTTTATTTGGTTCCATTCAAAAGGTACCCCAAGTTTCCTCATTACTTCTTTCTAGCGCTCTCTTTACAATTCAAGTGCTTTAAGAGATATAAGGATCAAAATGATTCAATTAAGAACAAAAAGGGATAGGCTTGTAATGCGGGTGCCAAAAGAAAGGCTTATAGGCTCAAAAGGGTAACTAGGGATGATTTTATTTGTGATAGACAACAAAATTCAAAAAGATCAAAGAAAGCCTAATATTACTTTTCAAACCGAGCAACACCTAGGATTTCGCTTCAATTCATATTCCGGGCAAGTTCTAAACTCAAATGCAATAACATGGACTATGCAAAGAACTCACTACACACATGGCACATGACTTACTAAGAACGGTCCCATTCAGACTCTCAATCAAACAAGTATTCACAAAACCAAGAGATATATTAAGCATAAAGCACAAAGTAAACACAAGTCAAGCAACCGAGACATAGGAGTCATACCACATGCTATTCATTTTTATCAAGGCATCATCATATATTTAAAATCAAGGGAAGGTGAAACACATGCCAGAACCTAAGTATGCAACCATCAAACAAGTCAAAAGGTACGAATCACATCATTTCCTCTCCTTTATTTCTTACATACTACTCTAAAAATAATAAAAATTAAAACTACTAGCCGGTTCGAGTTACATCCCATGAAAAAGAACCGAGGCACAAAGAAAACTCACGGGGGGATTATTAATACCTAAGAAAAATAAAAGACATGTTTTTGTGTTTTTGTATTTTTCTATTTTCTAGTTTTTTTGTATTTATTTGTTTAAACTTAAATCCATCGATAAAGTTTTCAAGGGGATCCTTTGTCGGGAAAAGTCCAAATACTTTTTCTAAAACAATCATCAATTAAACTAACACAACTAAAATAGCATAAAACGTCACCCAGACACTCTCCTCACCCCACATTTAAAATTTTACATTATCCCCAATACACAACATAAATAATAAGAGGGTAAAAGAAACTCACTAGTAGGCCAAAGCACTAGTAGTTCATGGGGTACTCAGACTTCTCTCCGGGTATTTTCCTTTGTGCAAGCACCCCACACTTAGTACTAACCATCTGGCTTGTTATTGCATCCTTCCAATAGCTTTGTTTCCTATGCTCATACACCTACAAAAATAAAAAAATAAAACAAAACGACACTATAAAAATAATACATAAAAAGGTAAACAAATAAAAAAAGAAAGCAGTAAAGTTGGGTTGCCTCCCAACAAACGTCTGATTTAACGTCGCGGCACGATGTGAACCACTCTCTGCCTCCACCTCGAGCTTATGAATTGAACCCAAGTTTTGATTCAAGCTTTCGGTTATGCTCCAGGGGTGGTGGAACAAATCGAACTGGCCCAAGCATCCAATGTAGTATTTTGTACTTCTTGGCTTTTGCATGAGGTGTGTAATCCTGATTTTCTAACAAGAAAAATTTCAGAATGTACACACATTGTTCCTCATTCCTTGACTTAACAATTGGATCGAATGACTCTATTTTTATACCATTATCCTAACACAAAGTGAAAAAATGCTTAGAGTGAGGACTAATACGCTCAAATACATAAACTTCAGGCCTTTCCACATCCTCAACACCAATAACACTAGTGTCAACTAAATAAGTACCATCAATATCCTTGGTTGACTCTAGTATCTCTTCTATAACAACGACATCCTCAAATTCTAGTTGGATAGATTGTTGGTGTTCTACTTTGACCTCCTCCATTAGCACCTCAATTTCTGCATCTAATGCATGCTCTTTTTGTCTACTATCCACAATTTTAGCTTGTTGAGCATTAAATGCTTCAACCAATTAACTCATTTGTGCCTCTAGGTTATGAATAGTTGCATCTTTCCTTTTGATAGTATCCAATTGCCTTTTTCTCATTACTTTGTTCCATGAGGTACTTTAACATATCTTTGATCTCCTTCAAGTCAGCTTCCCCTAGTTCTTTGTTCCTGTTAACCTCACAAGAAAAAGTAGAACCATCATAATAAGGGGTCGGGCGGATAAGAAAAGCACAACCATAAAAGTGACCATCTTGACCACCACACATATCACACACATTCCACACATAAGATTGAGTTGGTACAACTAACTCACTCTTGGAAATATATTGATAATTGTGGCACGAGTAGTTTCCTCCACAATATGCATAAGGAAGATTAAAAGTAGAATTACCAACATCAAAAATCCCATAATTCCAAGATGTCATGTTTCTCAAATCAAAAATTAGAATAAAATAAAATTAAAAAAATAAAACAAAACAAAATAAAATAAAGTTCAAACTTGAAACCTAGTAATATATACAACTACAATGACATTGTTAGTTCCCCGGCCAACTCTAGTCCTAAAAAGGATAAGCGGTCGCTGCAAATATAATCCGGTCTAAAAGTCCGGAGTCGAATCCCACAGAGAACTAAGGTTTCACTATAACTGTTCAATATCGCTAAAAATACAAGCTCGAACAATTTCAAAGTTATAAGTATTAAGATTATTATGTCTAACTAATTAAATAACAAATTAAAATAATAAATTAACAACTAAGGATACTAAGGGTTGGAGAAAAGATTAGAAAAGCCTAGAGTTATGATTTTTCCAATTGTCGGAATCCTTCGCGCTACGTCTCCTACAATTTTGCCTAAGTTTTCTCTACTGATCATGAGCACTCCACTTAACGTAATTCTCTCTCGAGAAACTACAATAATGTACTAGTTATATTCTCTCGAATTACGCTAGCTCGCATGTTTTTACTCTCATTATGATCACGTCAAAGCTTCGTTATCTCTAATCCCGATTTTAAACCCGCCGTATTGATCTCTCATATACCTTGGAAGTGCCGTTGTTCGACATAAACCTAAATATATACTCTTTCCCAAGAAATACATAATAAATAGGCACAGTCAATTGACGGACATTCAATCAACGTCAATAAATACGTAGTTGAACAAGTAGGGATATTCAAAGGCAAAATTATTGAAACGTAATAAAAATTCATCGTCCAATAGGTTCCATTAAATCCTAGATGAGAAATATTAGCTACTCATAACCATACTAACAATCATGATAATAAGTGAAAGCATTAAAATACAGATTAAGGAAGAACGGAAGAGAAAACTCTTGTGATTCATTGCTTCCAAGTGTTCTCGTAGCCTTCTTGCCTCTCCAATCAATCCCTCCCTTCAAAACAAACTTTAAGAGGTATTTATATGGTGGGGCTGAGGTCTACACATCCAAACATAATGAGAAATTAAACGTAGCTTGGATAAACATCGTCGGCGCGGGGCATTGTCAGAGGCATAAACATTACTCCGCGAGGCACCATCAGAGGCGCCGACATTTCCCCGCGAGGCTCTATCAGAGGCACCAATGACAATGCCCTGGACAAAGCCTTGCACTGTCTACGGCTGTGACTTTTCATTGCCTAGCACGTCTTCTTTTATTGCTCCATTTTGTAGCTTTGAGGTACCATTTCGTTCAACTTTTCTCCACTTCATGTCCAAGCATTCCTACACGTAAAAAAGGCTCTATTAAGCTCAATTGTCGCACAAATTAGCATCCAAATAACAAGAAAGTAGGGTAAATAACACCAAAATATATAGAATTATAGCACGACATCAGTGGTTGCATTTGCATAGAAGGGAGGTCAGCTGAGGGGCACTGGGGCTTAAGCATTCGCGTTCGCGATGGAGGTCTCGAGTTCGCGTAGGCGTGGTCTAGTTGGTCATCGCGTTCGCGACTAGGTCGTCGCGTTCGCAAAGGGGAATTTTGGCTGAAGGCGTAGTCGTTCTTCGCGAACGTGAGGCTTCTTCCAAGTTCGTGAAGGGTAAGCACCTGGGCACAATATTAAAACGCCATTTCGAGGGTTAGAGTTATTATACCATATATCATGAAGCAACTATATATTCAAGAATTTTTTGTAGTGTACAACAAGTCATGCCAAAAGAGGTAAAAGGGTCCTTCAGAATGGATAATATCCTTTAGGATCGGACGGGCTAAAGGTCAGAATATAAACAAGTTATTTTTGCACCAGAAGCAGCAAGAGAGAGTTCCAGGCAACAGTTTAAACCAGATATTTCCTCTTCAAACACAATTCATGATTTTCATTGACAATATGTATTTTGTATCGGGGTTTGTGAATTGTGTTTTAGAAGAGAACTACATTAATTCTTTACTCCTTATATTTGCACATATATATTATAATTTCGGTCTTATGTGAAACGGAGGAGTCCTCCTTATGTGATGGTTGTATGCGTCGGTATTTTTGTAAATCTAGACTAGCAACAAATGTAAATAGTGGCAACTGGCGTAAGTGCAGTAACCTAGGCAGTAGTTACGTTGTATATTTTTGTAAGCTTCACAGAAAAATTATCGTGGCGGGGAGAACACTCAAATGCTTATGAAATATCCATGTACCAAATTGGGGACTAAACTTTCCTGACTTTTCCTGCTTATGAGCAACTTAAATATAATCCAGCCACGTATTTAAATCTGATCTACCTTGTGTGAGCACCTAATTTTGAATATATTTAATTTGTTATCACCTTCTACTATGTAAATATTTTTTAAAATTTAATATATATATATATATATATATATTATATATTTAGCTTTGTTACCTTTTTTATATAGTGTAAAAATTAATAATAATTTCAAAGGTCAATTATTACTATTAGTATTATTTTTATTTTTATTTTTAAATAAAATGAATTAAAAAACCGAAAACAATAAAATTAATTAATTTTTTTAACAATTTTGGATGGGAATTAAAAAATAGAAAAATTATAAATATAAAATTAAAAAGTAAAAGTAAAAGTAGGTGGAAATTATAAATAAAAAATTAAAAGAAAGTGAAAAATTAAACAAAATAAAAGTAAAAGCATGTGAAAATTTTAAAAATAAAAAGTAAAAGAAAGTTGGAATTAAAAAAATAAAAGTAAATCTATCTGAAATTTGTTTTTTGAAAAAAAGAAGAAATAAAAAGTGGAAATTAAAAAAAAAAAAAAGTAAAATAAGTGGGAAATAAAAAAAAGAAAAGTAAAAAAAATGGGAATTTAAATATAATAAAAGTAAAAAAGTGATAAATTAAAAAATAAAAGTAAAGGAAAGTGGGGAATTATTTTTCTTAAAGAAAGAATAAGAAAATGGGAAGTGGGATTTCTTTTTAATTAACAAATAATAAAATAAAAAATAAAAAAATAAAAAACAATCTGAAAAAATTTCGAACTTTTTTCTATAAATAGAAGAGAAATGTGAGGGGAAAATGAAGAGGGAGAAGAGAAAAGAAAAAAAAGAGGGGAGGGATTTGGAGAAAAAATGTGTTTGCTTCTTCTACGTTAAGAAAAATTCTATTCATATTATTCTTTCGAAACAAAACCACCAGTTTCACCACCCCAAAGCCACTAGCCCTTGACCACTTTTGAGACAACATTAACGCAAAATAAAAGCTCCAAATATAGCCTCTAAATCGTCGGTTTCGCAAAGTCGATTGAGGTTGCAAGTTGAGATTTTCCGCTCGAGTTTTCCGCGGTCCGAAGGGTCCAGTTAAGAGCTATCTGATCATTGAGTGGTTGTAATTTAAATCCATAATCATTAATACAAAGGTTCACTTTTCTTTCTATTTTTTTTCATTAATCTTCTGGGTCACACTGTTTTAATTTAACCTTGAGTATGATATGGTCGAGTTTGCATCCGAGTATGCTAAGATTAATTTGTTCTCATGTTGAGTATTTGTTAAGATTAATTTATTGTCCTTCTTGGTAGTTCATATGCTTAATCTTATTGATGAATATGTAGTAATTTGTTACTTTTCTTGTTATTCAATGAAGCAATGACTTTCCATTTTAGCATGCTTTAGTTTCATTTTGATCTCCTATCTTAGTGACTAAATTGCTTCTGCCCGTATCTATATATTCCTACCATAAATTTAGCCTAGTTTCAAATATTTATTAGCAGTAAAATTATAAGAGATTAGGTTGGGCAATGATTGGTGTAAGACTTTAATTGGACTTCCCCGGCGTATTTATGGGCTAATTGTTGCCCAGGACCAAAAACAAATAAACAGTCACAAGCTAGCCAATTTTTCCATAATTAAGTTACTTCATTTCCTCTACAACAATATCCATACCTCATGACCTTACAATAATCTCAAAATTAGTAATTGAATAATATTCGAACATCGTAGCTTGCTCTAGGCGCGATTAATAATAAATTATCGTGACTATGGGTACGGTTCCCGTGGCATAGTCATGATACGTAAACCCTAATTCAAGTTTGCGTTTCACGTGACTTGACCATAACTTCAAATAATGATAAAAATAAACATGTTGTAAATCGCGGGTGCATTTCACGTGGCGCGGTTTTGCAATGTGTACCAAAACGACAAGTGTACGACATCGTAGCTTGTTCAAATAAATTCCATAAATACTAAAAGTGGCTAAGCAAATAATTAAAAGTGGTCAAAAGGTAAAATGCACAATAGGTTTTAAACATGTAATGAATCAGATAATTAGGCCAAGTATTAATTGTTAAGCGACCGTGCTAAAACCACAGAATCCGAGAGTGCCTCACACCTTCTCCCGGGTTAACAGAATTTCTTACCCGGTCTTCTGTGTTCGCAGACCATAAATAGAGTCAAATTTCATCGATTTGGGATTTAAAATAAATCGGTGACTTGGGATACCATAAATTATTCCAAGTGGCGACTCTGAAAAATTAAATAAATAATCTCATTTCGAATAATGTCACTTAAATTGGAAAAACTCCCGTATCCCCCGGAAAAAAGGAGGTGTGACAGCTTTGGCGACTCTGCTGGGGACAAGAACCCAGAATCTCTAGTTCAGGGTTCAGAATTTGAGCTTAGAATAACTGTTATACTTGGCTTTTGTTTATTATCTGATTTTTACATGTTTGAGCCTATTGTGCTAAATGACGCTTTTTACCGCTTTGATATTGCCGTGAACTGTATATAAAATTATTACGACACCCTTCTTCTAAATCTTTTGGGAAGAGTGCGCTTTGCGTGGCTTCTTTTCTGTTAGAGTCATAC
Source organism: Nicotiana otophora (assembly GCA_000715115.1). Lineage (NCBI taxonomy): Eukaryota > Viridiplantae > Streptophyta > Magnoliopsida > Solanales > Solanaceae > Nicotiana > Nicotiana otophora. Next base: position 68 of record AWOL01S0037093.1, on the reverse strand, counting down.
CCTTAATTTTAGAACGGAATCGGACAAGTTGTAAAGCCGGTGAAGATTCTGTATTCCCGGTACGCTGC
>AWOL01S0037089.1:0-10537 GCA_000715115.1 Nicotiana otophora | reverse complement strand
ACCCTCCCCAGACCCCATTAATGGGATTCTACTGGGTTGTTGTTGTTGTTGTTGTTGTAATTCCATCGCTTCTCCGCATTACCCCACCGATTCTATTGCCTCCCACCAATAGCCGCCATGGACACTATCTTCTCCGGTTAAACCGAGAAGCAAAATGATCATACTGTTAATCTCATATTCCTAAAACTTCAACTAAAAGAAACTTCCAAGCATTCAAACATGGCGTGTGAAGAATCTGAGATCCAATCTATTGAACGAATATCAAGAGGAAGAAGACAGCAATTAAGGTAAAATTTCTCCCCCAAAAAAACGCAAAGCTCGAGCTAAAATCGCCACCGTCAAGAGGCGACTGCAGCTGCCGCCACCGATGTTGTCTCGAGCTTCACGGTGCAGTTCATTTTAACTGTCTCAGGTCATCTGCTCATAATTTAACTAATGAATTTTACGGTGCAGTTTATTTTTTTTCATTAAAACTAGTGAAATGGGCATTTAATCCGTAGTCGTCGCTGCTGAATTTCATAGTGTTTTCATGGCGTGAAGGCGTTTTTTGGTCGGTGTGAGGAAATGATGGTGGGGATGGTGGCTCGGAGAGGAGGAGGAATAAGAATGTAAAACTATGATTTTCTTAAATGAAACAAAAGAAAAAAATATATGATTTTGGTATTACTTCACGCGTCTAAAGAGAGGTGAGACACACTCCGTTTGCCACATCATCAGACGTGTTCAATAGGCATAATTTATATGATGTTGAAGTATTTAATAGATACAAGCTTTAGTTAAGGTGTGAAAATAAAATTTGTAGCCAAGTTTAAGGGGTTGTCTAGGTATTTGGCATTTTATTTTTTGAAAAAACTATAAGGGCTTTTGTATTTATAGCCGGTTTTGGGGTCACAATTGAAGTTATATCCATTTTGTAAAATATTTTGCAAGCCTACCTACTTTACCATCAACTTCAGACTTATCATGCCCGAAGTTTAAAATAAATAGTCCAAAGTGCAATACACTTAAGGTCAATTAAGTCTAAAGTGCAAAAATTACACTTAAGATGAACTTAAGGCCAAATAGGTCTGAAGTGCAATAAATATTTTCATACACTTAAGGTCAGAAAGATCTGAAGTGAAAAAATTACACTTCAGATGCACTTAAGGCCAAATAGGTCGGAAGTGCAACCAATAGTTTCATGCACTTAAGGCCAAAAAGTAAAGTGAAGAAATTATACTTCGATACACATAAGGCCAAATAGGTTTGAAGTAAAAATAATGGTTTCATGCACTTAAGGCCAATAAGTCTAAAATGGAAAAAAAAATTGCACTTTAGATGTACTTATGGCCAAATAGGTGTAAAGTGCAACTAACGTTTTCATACACTTAAGGCCAAATAGGCCTGAAATGCAAATTGCCCAGAAACAGAAATTTATTTTCGAATTTTAACAATTCAATATAGGATTTAACACCTAAATCTACTCCAAATGAGCTCAAAATTGAAACATAACCTCCAAATATCATCAAGAACGAAATTCCAATCATTAATTTGTCGAAACAATAATAAATCTAACGAACCCACTTTGCAACTACTAAGAAGAAGAAGAAGAAGAAGAAGAAGAAGAAGAAGAAGAAGAAACCCTAAGCAATAGTAAAAAATAAAGCGTCACAGCAGCTCACCATTGTAAAACATCATAAACTAGGTTAAATATGTTCACAAACACCATATAAAATCATTGTTACAAGAAGAAGAAGAAGAAGAAGAAGAAGAAGAAGAAGAAGAAGAAGAAGAAGAAGAAGAAGAAGAAGAAGAAGAAGAGAAAGAGGAGAAAAAGGACTAAAGTTGTTTAAACTTTGGGTACTAGTTAAAAAAATTTAAAAGAAGGCACAGGTTAAATGGGGGCGACCAAATAGGGCGTTGTCATGACCCCAATTTTCCTCCATAGGATATCGTGATGGCACTTAGTCTCTAAGACTAGGTAAGACTAACATACATGAAATATTAACTGAGAATTTATTAAAACAAAACCTTCAAATAACTCAACCACTATCATATAAAGAAACTCCGCAACTCAACAGAAACACAACTTTCCAAAATCCGGCGAATACAAGTCACAAGCTCTATAAGATGGTACTGAACATCCCTATACATTAGTGTCTATAAAAAGGATAAGAAAGAAAATAGACTAGATAGAGGGTAACTCCGAGACCTGCGGACGCCGACAGCTATACCTTAAAGTCTTCAAACTGAACTCGTCTCTCTGATGCCTGGACTGGTAGGGGGTAACTGGATCTACCCAAAAAGATGTGCATAAGCGTAGCATGAGTACACCACAATGATATCCAGTAAGTGCCAAGCCTAACCTCGGTAGAGTAGTGACGAGGCCAGGTCAAGTCCCTACTGGAAGAAATAAGAAGCTGGACAGGTATATAACAGTGAAGTAATAATAGCAATTGAAATGAGACAATAAAGAAGTATACCAAGATTAGCTACACTGAACTAAATCAAATAATATATCACAGAAGGAAAATAAGGAATGCTATGACACAAAACAAAGCAATAAAACACAAGTGAAGTAATAGAAAAGTATCAACAAGAATCACTATCGAGGTACCTCCTCATAGTCTGAAATCATAAAATATTTCACAATCTTTACTTATATCACCACGGGAGCCTTGCATTTAGTTTTGAAAATTATTTTTTCCGAAATAGGTTCCGGCATTGTAGCCTACCTTATCACACCGTTTGGCTTCAAGTAGTTCCCCTACTAGCAACACGCGTATCAAGCGCACCTTATCTCACCCATGCGTTTCACCCCCAAATCTTTATACCACCGCATGGATATCAATATCACAACATATCACAAATCGTACCTCAAATGTCCAATATCACAACTTGACAAGAAACCAACAACAATAGTGTTTTCATAATAATTAGCCCATGACTCAACCACAATATGCACAAGAGTCTCACAATAACAACCGGAAGTAAAAAACTCAACAAGAATAGTATTTCATAACTTTAAAACTTTGCCTCAATGTAAATCAAGGCCTTTATAACACAATACCAATTTTAACAACAAGATATTCCAAAAATAACAACTTCAAGTAAAGAACTCAACGGTTAAGTAATGAATAGGAATAGAGGAAACAATACTTCAACTAAACATGTAAGGGAAATTAACAAGTAAGGGATAAGACAAGTAGATCATGTGAAGATAGACTAATGATGATGATTATAAAATGGTAAAGTAACTCAATTAAGGCATGAAAGTAATTTACATAGCTAAAACCGGTAAATTTTTGTATTTAGCTCATGTACACACTCGTCACCTTGCGTTCACGTCTTTCACATATCATAATTAACACAATCCAACACCAATCCTAAGGGGTAATTACCCTACACAAAGTAAGGCAAGACACTTACCTCAAGGCCTGGAGCACAATCCTCAAATGTTGCTTATCATCCTCCCTGCTCCAGAAGTACACCAAGATGTCGTCAATAAACACAATGACGAATGAGTCAAGCTAAGGCTGGAATACACTGACCATCAAGTGCATGAATGATGCTGGGGAATTGGTCAACCCCTAATGACTTCACAAGAAACTCGTAATGACCATACCGAGTCCTGAAGGTGTGAGCACCTAATTTTTTACCATACTTGAATTTTCCCTTACTCATCTCCCCAATACCTAACCTCCCACTTCCCCCACTCATTTCCCACTTCTCCCACTCACTTCCCACTTTTACCACTCATGTCCCCCAACCCACTATCCCCCTCCATCATCTTCACACACATTATATCAGCATTCACCACGTACACGAAGATGAGGTTGGACAGAAAATGAGACCTAAAGGACTGAAACAAAAACAGAGGGTTGTTTTTCGTAGCTTAACCCAGGCAGAACCTTTTCGCCTAGGGGGTGCATCTCATAGTTCCGGGTAGAAGTACTCTTCGCCCAGGCTGTTTTTCGTAGCTTAACCCAGGTAGAACCTTTTCGCCTAGGGGGATCCAGCTCATAGTTCCGGGTAGAAGTACTCTTCGCTCAGGATGTTTTACGTAGCTTAACCCAGGTAGAACCTTTTCGCCTAGGGGGATCCAGCTCATAGTTTTGGGTAGAATTACTCTTCGCCCAGACTTGTTTTTCGTAGCTTAACCCGGGTAGAACCTTTTCGCCTAGGGGGATCCAGCTCATAGTTTCCGGGTAGAAGTACTCTTCGCTCAGGTTGTTTTACATAGCTTAACCCAGGTAGAACCTTTTCGCCTAGGGTGATCCAGCTCATAGTTCCTTATAGAAGTACTCTTCGCCTAGGCTGTTTTTCATAGCTTAACCCAGGAAGAACCTTTTCGCCTAGGGGGATCCAGCTTATAGTTCCGGGTAGAAGTACTCTTCGCTCATGATGTTTTATGTAGCTTAACCCAGGTAGAACCTTTTCGCCTAGGGGGATCCAGCTCATAGTTCCGGGTAGAAGTACGCTTTGCTAAGGTTGTTTTACGTAGCTTAACCCAGGTAGAACCTTTTCGCCTAGGGGGTGCATCTCATAGTTCCGGGTATAAGTACCCTTCGCTCAGGTTATTTTACATAGCTTAACCCAGGTAGAAACTTTTCGCCTAGGGGGATCCAGCTCATATTCCGGGTAGAAGTACTCTTCGCCCAGGCTCGCTTTTCGCAATTTAACCCAGGTAGAACCTTTTCGCCTAGGGGGATCCAGCTCATATTCCGGGTAGAAGTACTCTTCGCCCAGGCTCGCTTTTCGCAATTTAACCCAGGTAGAACCTTTTCGCCTAGGGGGATCCAGCTCATATTCCGGGTAGAAGTACTCTTCGCCCAGGCTCGCTTTTCGCAATTTAACCCAGGTAGAACCTTTTCGCCCAGTGGATTCATTTCTATTTCAGTAATAGAGGGCACCAACACCTGGTTACATTTCTTTTCCGTAATACAGGGTGCCATCCCCTAGTTACATTTCCTTTCAGTAATAGACGACGCCATCCCATGAGTACATTCTTTTCAGTAATACATGGTACCAAACCATGATTACATTCTTTTTCCGTAATACAGGGTATCAGCCCCTTGTTACATTTTTTTACCAGACATAAGGTCTCCACTCCCTAGTCTCTTTTCCAACATAGGGTCTCCACTCCCTAGTTGATTTTTATTTTTAGACATAGGGTCTCCACTACCTAGTCTCCTTACTAATATCAGGGTACACTATTCATCACAGTTTCCCAACATAAGGTATACCAATCTTTAGTTGAGACATCTTTTTGACAATAAAGGGCACACCATTCCCGACACTTTAGTGCTTTTAATAAAGAAGTAGTTTAGAATTTTATTACAATAACTCACGAAATTTTCTAGTGAAAATCGAGGCAGAAAAATTTCGTTTGTTTGTTTTGGTGTCTGATTAGGTTTTACCTCGAGGCACAGGGTTCGAGATGACCAAAAGAAGAATTCTCAATCTAAAATAAAGAAAAGAAAAGGAAAAGAAGTGAATCCAAATGCAGAAGAAGATGGAAAGGATATGGACTGCTCAAGACATGACTGAAGGTACGAGCTTTACATTTCCCGTTTTGATCAGAAGAAATCGTAGAAGAATGAACTAGCACCTGCAGCTAGCAAGCATCAAGGTTCAGATCAGAATCTGCGTGAACAACCAGTCAAGACTCAAGATCAAATTTTAAAAGATTTATAGATATGAAACCTGTAACTCATAGCTGATAGACTTGTTTAGTTTCTTTTGATTTTGATGTAAACATAGAACCACGGATCGGAGTCTCAACGAAACTTTACTCGACTCTCGAACTTATCATTCTATCATTCTTCTTAAACTACACGCGACTTGATTCCCTATAACACGGGATATGTAGGCCGTCCAAACTAGAACTCAGTTGCCCTCTTATCTCTTCCCTTTTAAATAATGGTATGGCCAAAAATTAGTCTTATCGGTCATCTTGTCTTTGCCTGAAAACTATTCATGTTTCCAAGCAAAGAAGGGCATGCTGTGAGCAGCTAATTATTTACCATACTTGAATTTGTTCCCTCACTCATCTCCCCAATACCTAACCTCCCACTTCCCCTACTCATTTTCCACTTCTCCCACTCACTTCCCACTTTCACCACTCATGTCCCCCAACCCACTATCCCCCTTCATCATCTTCGCACACATTATATCATCATTCACCACGTACACGAATATGAGGCCAGACAGAAAACGAGACCTAAAGGACTGAAACAAAATCAGAGGGGAAGGGAACGGAAACGGAGCAAAAGCAAAAAGAGCCACGGCAGCCGCAAAACTCAGGATCTTTCCACTTCTTCTTTCTTATCTCCACCATCAAACCTCTATCATAAAACCTCATTTTCAAACTCCAAAAAGCCATGAAAACACAGCTCAAAAAGTAAATTCATCCAAAAATAGCCTCGAAACCTTCCAAAAACCAGCAGCAACGGCGGACCACCCCACCCTTCCAAAAGCTCTCACCCACCACCTCCCTTCACCAAAAATCACTGCCGTCTTCACCCAACAACCACCCATCTACACCAAGCTTAACCATAAATACATTTCCCTCATTAAAATTATAAGAGTCCATAAAAACGAAAAAAGAAGAAAAAGGGCAGCCTCTTCTCCGGCTTAAAGACGCACACAGAAGCAGAATGACCCTCCTCTCCAAAAAAGCTTCAGGAGTTCACCTTCATTTTCCAAAAGAGAGGAGATGGCAGACCCCAAAACAAATTTCCAAAATTTCTTTGAGTCGAGGTTTGCGACGGCGATTCTGTTCGAAGTGGCTGGTCTTATTTGCGGTGTAGCTTTCAATTTGAGTATTCAACATTCATTGTTGTAGTAGCTGTTTTGCCGTTGAATTTCCATCAATACAAATATGAAGAAAGCTCCAGTGAGTTAAGCTTATTTCCTTAGCAATTTTTTTTTGTTTAACAGATGCTCTATACCTATTTGCTTTGTTTTACTGCTATATCATTTGTTTCAGGTAGCTTAATTAGTAGTAGTATTTTTCTTCTTGTTTAATTTGTCTGTATTCACATGTTAGAAATTTAATTTTATTGTTATGAATTTTGGTTTAAAATAAATATCAATAACTTGGTTAAATAAGTTTATGGTAGTTGTAATTAGATTTGTGAAAAAAAGAAAAATCAGAAATGGGCCATAGAGCTTTAAACTTGACATAGGCTACGACAGTGTTTTGTTTTTGAACAAAATATGTTGGACCGAAATATTTATTTTTGCTGCAACACAATTCAAGATGAGCTAGAAGTTGGTCCTATCTTTTCTACAACAACTGATAGAATATTAGTAATTTAGACATAATTTTGAGTTGTAACTTTGAAATTCTTAGTATTACTCATAATATTCTTCTACAATAATTATTTATATCACGTCCTTACAACAACCTCAAAAGTAGCTTAGGAATAGAATAATGAACACGCTAGTTGCCTTAGATGCGATTAATAAATTATCGTGACTATGTGTACGGTTTTCGTGGTATGGTCACGATACGTAAATCCTATTCGGGTGTGCATTTCATGTGACCCGACCATACCTTCAAATAATAATAAAATTTTATTAATTATGTACACGTTTGCGTGGCACGAGTATGATTTAAAAAAATGAATATTCATAGAAAATGCTTTAGGCGCGACTTAATCTATCATCGTGGTGGTGTACACGTTCGCGTGACATGATTACGATTTTCAAAATTAATCAAGGTACGGGTCCGCATGACTTTGGCAAAAAACAATCTCAATGATTAATAAAGCGTGATTAATTGTGTACACGTATGCGTGACATAATTTTAATGCCCCAAATAAAGCGAATTTACACACATGTAATCCGTTTCAAAGATAAATCCATAAACGTGATAATTAAAAGCGGTAAAAGGTAAATACACATAGGTTCTAAAAATATGTAATTAAGCAAATTAGTTAGGTCAGGTATAATTAAAGCGACCGTGCTAAAACTACGAAATCCGAGAATGCCTAACACCTTCTCCCGAGTTAACAGAATTCCTTACCCGGTCTTCTGGTTTCACTGACTTTAAAACAGAGTCAAATTTCTTCGATTTGGGATTCAAAATAAACCGGTGACTTGGGACACCATAAATTATTCCAAGTGGCGACTCTGAAATTAAATAAATAATCTCATTTCGATTAATGTCACTTTAATTGGAAAAACTCTCCTATCCCCCTCGGGAAAAGGAGGTGTGACAGCTTTGGCTACTCTGCTGGGGAAAAGAACCCAGAACTTCTGGTTCAGGGTTCAGAATTCGAGCTTGTAATGTGATCTATACTTGGCTTTCTTGATTGTTGATATTACTGTGTTTGTGGTCTTAATGTGCTAATTGCCGCTCATTTACCGCTTTGATATTATTTGAACTATATAAACTGCCTTCTTATGCCTCCCTTCTGAGTCTTTTGAATTTATGGTGCACACATGCGCGTGACCCACTTTTCTGTTAGAGGTCATACCAAATAGAACGAGGTTGGATCAGTAATTAGGTCGGGTAGACTTTCGTGCTCCCAGTACGTTGCCCCCACCTCGGCTCGAGCTGTCCGCTTGGGTAAGCCAGGTCTAAAACACTCTTCCCGGGATTTTAAACCTAGAATAACATAGCCTTATGCCGGATCCCTAGTAGGAATGTTTGTTTGCATCACATGCATTTGACTTTGGGGACTCAACACAGGGGTTGGGTCCGTCTAGGACAAGTGTAACCGATAATTACAAGACCATCCTGATGCATCTTATGTGCTACATGTACATTATGTTTGATTCGGTTTGTGCATGTTGACCGGCTTCTAAAACATAAAAATAAGAATTGAGAGAAAACAAGAAGGAAGAAAATAGGAGAGAGAAAATTTATCCGATTTCCAAAAATCCCGGTATTTGAAAAATCTAGAAACTCTACCGAAATTTTGAAAACAAAAAGAGAAAAAGAAAACTCATTTCAAAATGAGTCAAAAAAATCATATTTTCCCTATTGTGTCAAAACTGACCGAACTATGCGAGTCTGATTCTCACCGGATGTGAGATACGTACGCAAATCTCATCGGTTCCGGCCCCAATTTTCAGAAAAAGAAAAATTCAAAAATAGTTTCCCTTTCCTTGATTCCTTCTCTAGAATTCTTTCCTTAGAAAATCCAAAAAAAACAAATTAAATCCAAAAATATTTTTCTTCTTTTCCAAAGTCTTTCATTCGAAAAAAAAGAATAAAAATAATTTTCAAATCAAAATCCAAATATTTTCTTCCTTCTTTAGAATTCCTTCTTTTTTTAAAAACAAAATCAAAATTCCATAAAAAGAAAAAAAAAACCCAATTTTTTTAATAGTCTTTATATTAAAAAAAAGAAAAGAAAAAGAAAAATGGGTCAGTCTATTCCCGATCTCCATGAACTACGTAATGATCTGATGTATGCGGTGTCATGATATGTAAGCAATCCCCATCGGATTAGATCATAGCCATAAACAAATTGAGTGAAAACATAAACCGAAAAAAAGAAAAAAATATTGAGTGAAAAAGAAAGAAAAGAGTAACAAAAATAATAGAGAAAAATAAAGAGTGAAAAACAACAAAAAGAGAAAGAAAAAAGCAATCAAGATATGAAAAAAAAATCAAAAAATAAAGAAGAAAAAAGAAAAAAAAAGAACAAAAAAGAGAGCCTCCCCAGAAGGAATCAGTTCACCCCTGCGGGTGAATCGTACTCGAGCATGTTCCAAAAGCTAGTCAGGCTAGGTCTACTGCAGCTAGTAGCCCCGAACCGGCCAAACCCTGAGTCCCCAACACACCGGGCTAATGCTAGATATGAATATCACTCTGGAGCAGTGGGACATGATACGGAAGACTGTTTGATTCTTAAGAGAGCAATGGAAAACGTCAACGAGGTCAAGGCAATAGTGTTTAGGGATAAAGAGGCCCCTAATATGATAAACAATCCTCTGCCTGCTCACACTAATGTGCCAGTAGTCGGAATGATCTGTGAAGATGAGGAATTTGATCAAGCACTGAAATCCACGGTAGCCATTGTCGTGGCAGAAGAGAAACCTAAAAACGGGCGCCAAACCTAAAAAGTTCTCTGTCAGATGAGAGTCTCGGTAGCCGGTCTTGCTCTCTTTTCTGCGTCTGAATTATTTCAGGGTATAATCCGGACGTTTTACATTTATTGTCTTACTTTCTGATGTAAAGCCTTCTATCTTTAAAAATTTAAAAAAATCAAATCATATGAAATTAATATTTTATTGTATAAGAATGTCTCTTTTCTTATTCTTGTCACTTTCCTTATTCTCTTTTTAGTTCTGTTAATGCAAATGTTAATGGCATGACATGCTTGCGGACTTTATGCCTAGATCCTAAAATGCTATCAGACTTCGAAATAATGAATCAAGAATCAGAATGCAATAAAGATAATTTTAAGGAAATAAAACAAAGACTCGGAACAGCTAAAGGAAAATTGGCTCCAGATTGAAAAGGTCCATACATTGCTGATGTTTGGCATATTTCGATATGTGTTGATGTTACTTTACACATGTTTTAACCGCTTCTTGA
>AWOL01S0037082.1:0-19970 GCA_000715115.1 Nicotiana otophora | reverse complement strand
GATGCCGAAACCTATCAAATCACGTCTGATTGACCTCAAATTTTGCGCACAAGTCATAATAAACATTATGGACCTACTTCAACTTCCGAAATCGGAAAACGACCCCGATATCAAAAATTCCACTACCGGCCCAAACTCCAAAAATTCGACTTTCGCCATTTCAAGCCTAAATGAGCTACGGACCTCCAAAACATAATCCGGACACACCCCTAAATCCAAAATTACCTAACGGAGCTAACGAAACAGACGTAATTCCATTCCGCAGTCGTTTTCATACAGTTCCGACTACGGTCCAAATCCTAAGGCTTAAGCTCTCATTTAGGGACTAAGTGTCCCAAAACACTCCGAAATTCAAAACCAATCACCCCAACAAGTCACAATAGCAGAAATAGATATGGGAAAAGCAGTTAATAGGGGTTCGGGGCTCTAACTCTCAAAACGACCGGCCGGGTCGTTACAATTCTAGGTAGAGTTATTTGGTCGTCGCAGTCCCTTGGAGTCTTTCTATTTTATTGTACTGTCAACTCTTATTCGAACAGTATTGTATATTTGATCTTTGAGATCATTGTATATATTCAGTTAGAGTTCGTGACTCAATATTACCAGTCTTGGGAAGGTGTTATAATTATTTCCGTTGTTGGTTTCGAAAAAACATGACTTGAATTGTAATTGTAATCGGCTTATCTAGTCTTAGAGACTAAGTTCCATCACGACGCATGTAGTGGGATTTCGGGTCGTGACATAAAGTGACTCGAAAGTCGGATGTCGAACCCACAAAGACTTAAACTAACCATTAACTAAGCAAACTAAAATCAATTTACTGTCCAAGATGATCAAAAGTTTAACTTTTTTATTACAACTACTATTGCGAAATTTAAACACGTAACTAAGAGAGATATAGATTCCAGGGTTGTGGTCGGTTTATCAATCCTATTGAGTTCATAATTACACTTGTTAATCAAAATTATCTATGATTGCTAGTTGACCGGATCGTTTATATAAATAGCATGTTCCCACAATACTATTCGTCTATCCATAATATATCAACCATATATTCCTATGGTCTTGAATCTATCATGAACGAATAAAATACGGTATTCAACTAAGCAAGACTGTTAGGTATATTCCTATCCTAACCGCGAAATCTTTCCCCGAGCCACGGGTTAAGAAACAAGCTCTCTCCAATTCTACTCTAATCTAAATACGGCTTTCCCAAACATAGCATAGATAGTAAATAGAACTCAACTGTTGGTCAAATAATTAAGCAATTATGCACAGAATTAGAGAAACAACCAAAGATGATAACTCGAATTAACGGTAATATAATTAATAAACTTCAATATTCATGACACCCACAACCCTAGAACGTGAAGTTTAGCTCCACATAGACATGGTAGCAAAACAACAAATCATCAAGAAAAAGTAAAGATTACTAAATTTGATGGAAGAAAGATGGAATCTGATAAATTCCGGCCTCCACGGCGGCTCTGTGCTCTCCCTTCGTCTAAAGTCTGTCCAAAGTCGGTCTCCCCATAAAAATAGTGTTTAATGACTATTTATAAGTATAGGATACAAGCCTAGGTAAAATAACCCAATCCAAAATAAAAAAGGAGACAAAATAAGCTCGAAACTGGACCCGCGCATCGCCGCGCGACACACCTCGCGTCAGGCCGCGCCTCACGAGCTTAAACGCGAGATGAGAGACTCGCGTCGCCTAGCTACTTCTTCAAATCAAATTCGTTGCCTGCCTCTTTATTCCTTGTAGTGTTAGACTGTTAGGCTACCGTAACTTTTCTTTCCAAGCTTCTTATAATATCAAAACCAAAGGTGTTGCTTTTCCAGGTAAGTTCTCCCTTGATTCTTTTCGTTAATGCTTCAATAATTACATCTTTTCCAATTGTTTTGTATATTTTGCTCCAAAATTTTATCTCCAAAGCATCTACACATAAAATAAACTCAATTAAGCACAATTATAGTATAATTTAGCATTAAAATCCCAAAATATAAGGTAAGTAATGCACTAAAAATATATAATTATAGCAAAACATCATCTAGTATGAAATTAAGTTTTAAAGGGTATACAAGGCGAACGACATTTCGCTAAGGGGTTTCGTGATTTTAACATAGTATATAAATATATACTAGTAAGTTCTTTCACAATTACCTTTTTTGCTCTCTCTCATAGGTTTAGTCATTATGTGGAGTTACGTCTTGTATAAAAGTTAATAGCTTATTACTTCGATACATAATTCATAATGTTGCATTTCTTTCGAGATCGAGATCTTTTTATTTGACTTATTCATGTTGCACATGATTCATTAGCAACTTACCGTATGGTTAGCATTTCCTGTTGTAGTTTGAGCGGAGGATATTTGCTAATGGGGTGAAAGGATCTTATTCTAAAGAGTAAGCTAGCATTTAAGCTAGCATTTGTACATAGATTTAACTGAAATTTGAAGAAATTTTTTTAAAAAAAAATGAGATAAAAAATAATTTTTAGAAGTTGAAATTATTTTTGGACATTTATTTCACTTGAAAAAAAGTTGAAGTGAGTAGAAAACTTGAAAAACTAGTCTAAACCACTTTTTGAAACATGAAAAATTTATCTACAAAAACTGCCAAAAAATTAGTCACTTTTTATTACCATATAATATTATCAATTTCTTTTTGAAAAAAATACAGAAAACTTATGGCCAAACGGGAGCTAATTTGAATTTATACAGTGCTTGTGACCGTTTAAAGTTATAGTTTTTCTTTTGTTCTCAATGACAGGTAGTGGCAAAAAATCTGTCAATTTGTTTAACACTGTTAGGCCAAGCTTTTTTAAAGGCCAAAAGTATTTTTTTTCCTTCAAAAACACTTTTTTTTCAACTTACGGTGTTTGTCCAAGTTTTTTGGGGAAAAAAAGTGTTTTGGGGAAGAAGAAGAAGAAGTAGTTTCTGAGAAACAGAAAAAAGTACAGAATCAGAAGTAGTATTGACTTTTCTTCTTATTAAAAATATCCTTAACAATATATAGTATATACCAAAATAACCTTACTTATTTTAAACCTAATACTTACGATATTAATATATGAGTATTTTTTCTTATTTTTAGGTTAGCTTTCTAATATATAGTGACTTCAGGGGTGAATGTTTTTATATTTGTTGAATGATTTTATAATATATTTAAATCATCTAAAAAGAATTAAAGTAATTTTAAATTTTATTTTAATATTTTACTTCAATAAAATGAAAAGATTTCATTATTGTCTTTAATAACAAAGTTTTGAGATTATTTATTTACTTATAATATTAACTATTAAGTAAATCTATTCATGTCCGTATTCATAATTTGATACTTAAAAGCACTTCTTGAAAAGCTTTGCCAAACACAGATTGCTTCTCTCCAAAAATATTTTATCGAAAAGCATTTTTCAAAATAAGCTGACTTTTTCAGCTTGGCCAAACAAGCTATAAGAGCCTAATTATCTAAGCTTCTAGAAAGCCAAAAGTACTTTTTTCTGTAAAAAAAAAGAAGAGTTTTTTGAAAATTTTGAGATGATTGGACAAAATAAAAAAGTGCTTTTGAACAGCAGCATGAGCACTTTTTCTGCTTTTGGAGAAAAGCTAAAAATTCTATCCTCTTCCAAGAAGCGGAAGCAAAAAATTATTTTATTGAGGACAAAAATATTCTTACAATAAATTTATATTTTTCAAATTATCTCTCATTAATTTAACTCTTTTCTTCCTTTTTTTCCAATCGTACTGTTCTTCTCATTTCCGTCATATTTTTATTTTCTTTCTCTTATCCCGCTTTGGAATATTCTATCTACTATAAATAGATTTCTTCTTTTATAGTAATTTATAAGAGTATATTTTTAATTTATATTGAATAATATATTTTAATATATTTAAATTATTATGTACATAATAAGTAATACCAAATACCCCCAATTGCTTTAAAACAAGTATGTTTTTCATTGATTAAAATTCATAGTTTATATTTTTATTTTATGTTTATATTTGAATTGAAATCCTTTGTAATAAATATTTAAATTTATTTATCTCTTTTAAATAATACTAATTGCAAGATGAACCTAAACTATTCTTTTTCGTAATTTGATACTTAAAAATACTTTTTAAAAAGGTTAGCCAGATATATAATTTGCTTGCAAAAAATACTATTTAAATAAATTGGTCAAACACAAGCTGTTACTTTGCAAAGTACTTTTTTAAAAAGTAATTTTAAACAAAAGCACTTTTTAAAAAAAGAGTAAATTTTGATAGCTAGGCCAAACGGGCTCTAACTATTAAACGAAGATCCATCATTTCATATGATTTGAATTATTTTCCTTGATATCTATACCGCTAGCCAAGGCAATAAAAATATGCCAATGGTCTAAAATTGCAAAGCAAAGTCTAAAAGTGTTATAAATAGAATTTTATTTAAGGTGAATGTCTATATTTTAGAGAGATCCTAGGGTTTGTTACTTTGTAGCTAAGTCATTTTTTCCCTATAAATAGAGCGGTTCTATTCCATTGTATTTCATCCCAAATCAATAAGAATTCTCTCTTCCTTTCTTTGTAATATTCTTTTTTATTGTTTCATTACACGTTATTTGCACGAGACTCTGCCATATCAAGAAGTTCTTTGAAAATATTAAATTATAAATTTTTTCCTCTTTTAATTATGATTGATATTATGAAAAAAAAGTTCGATGCGCTCGAAATTTCGGGCAAGAACTATATGTCATGGGTGTTGGATGCTGAAATCCATTTAGATGCAATGGGTCTTGGAGACACCATTAAAGATAAAAATAAAGTATCCACCCAAGACTGTGCTAAAACCTTAATTTTCTTGCGCCATTATCTTGATGAAGGATTGAAAATAGAATATCTCACAGTCAAAGATCCACTTGTTTTGTAGAATGGCTTAAAGGAAAGATATGACAACTTAAAGTTGGTGACACTTCCACAAGCATGATATGATTGGGCTCATATGAGGTTCCAAGAATTTAAGTCTGTTTCTGAATATAATTCTGCGATGTTCATAATTACTTCTAAATTGAAACTCTGTGGAGATAGTATCACTGACTATGATATGCTTGAAAAAACGTTCACAACGTTTCATGCCTCCAATATGATCTTGCAACAATAGTACTGAGAGAAAGGTTTCACGAAGTACTCTGAGTTGATTTCTCTTCTCCTTGCAGCTGAACGAAACAACGACTTGCTCATGAGAAATCACGATAATCGGCCCACTAGGTCTACACCATTGCATGAAGTGAATGAGGTGTATTCTCGTTATGCTAAGCGTGGAAAAGTCGTGGCCCTATTTGTGGCTGTGACCGTGTCTAAGGAAGAAATTTTTATGGTGTTAATCATCCTCCAAAGAAAAATAACCACCAAAAGTAGAAAGGGAAAGATGAGAAACCAAAGGCAAAGGGTTCGGAAACTGAATGTTATCGTTGCGGTGAAAAAGGGTATTGGGAAAATATTTATTGTACACCAAGATATTTGGTTGAGCTTTATGAAGCTTCTCTAAAGAATAAAGGCCCTGAAGCTAATTTTGTCTCTTACAATGAATTTGACATCACCTACTTGGATGTGGCAGACTTCTTTGAGCACCCTGATAGAAAAATAAACCACTTAATCGGTGATGGATCAGTGGTTAAAGATAATTGAGTAGTTTGATTTTTAGTTTTGTCTATTCATAGTATTTAATGAATAAATATCATGTAATCATAGTTCTTTACATGCGTAGTAGTCATTAGTATTAATTAGTATTTTCTTATTTTTATGTAATAGTGTTAGTTCATTTTAATTAAATATAATTTTAGTATTCGTTTTAAATAATATTTCAGTTTGCTTAGACAGAAACTATTTTGTATTTATTTAAGTTAAACTGCCTTGTTTGTTATTATCATGTAACTACGTTACTTTTCAGAAGTCTGGCACTACTGGAAATACATAGGACAAAAGCAATTAGTAAGGAAATTTTGACATTAATTGAATAAGCAATTGAGTATATTGCATTAAAAGTTTATTATTGAATTATTGGTTTAATTTTATTTTCTATCCTCTTTCTCTGAAAATACTAATGTTTATTCATATATTTCTTTTTATATGTCAAACCATGGAAAGCAAATATGGATATCCCACAAAGCAAATTTGGATCAAAGTTCAATTGTAAAAATATTTGTTTAATTGATTCATGTACGACACATATAATATTCAAAGAGAAGAAATATTTTTCTCATTTAAGCATGTGTAAGACAGATGTTACTACAATTTCTGGTAGTAATAATCTAATTGAAGGCTCTCGAAGAGCTACTATAACTCTACCTAGGGGAATAATACTTGTCATAGATAATGCAATGTTCTCCTCCAAGTCCAAGAGGAACTTGTTTAGTTTTAAAGATATCCACCGAATTGGATATCATATTGAGACAATAGATGAGAATAACTTTGAATATCTCATCATTACCAAGAATGTCTCCGGTCATAAAAGGGTTATTGAGAAGTTTCCATCTTTGTCTTGTGGACTATATTGGACAAGAATGAGTGCAATTGAGGCACATTCTATCGTAAATCAAAACGTTACTGATTTCAATACTTTTGTACTTTGGCATGATCGATTGGGACATTCTGGAACAATTATGATGAGACGGATTATAGAAAACTCAAATGGGCATCCATTAAAGAATTTAAAGATTCTTTTAAATAATGATTTTTCTTGCACTTCTTGTTATCAAGGTAGGTTAATTATTAGACCATCACCAACAAAGGTTAGGATTGAGTCCCCTGCGTTTTTGTACGTACACAAGGGGATATTTTTGGACTTATTCACCCACCTTGTGGGCCGTTTAGATACTTTATGGTCTTAATATATGCATCTTCTAGATGGTATCATGTGTGCCTATTGTCATATCGCAACCTGGCGTTTGCAAAATTAATGGTACAAATAATTCGATTACGGGCATAATTTTTCGATAATCCAATTAAGTCTATCAGACTTGATAATGCTGCTAAGTTTTCATCCCAAATATTTAATGATTATTGCTTATCAATTGGGATAAAAGTGGAACATCTTGTAACTCATGTTCACACTTAAAATGGCCTTGCAGAGTCTTTGATTAAACGTCTGCAATCGATAGCGAGACTGTTACTCATGAAAACGAGATTACTAACTTCTGTTTGGGGTCATGCCATTTTGCATGCAACAATGCTAGTTCGTCTCAGACCGAACAATTATCATAAATATTCCCCGTTACAATTAGTTTTGGGTCATGAACCTAATATATCTCATTTAAGAATTTTTGAGTGCACAATTTATGTGCCTGTAGTACAGCCGTATGGAACCAAGATGGGTCCCCAAAGAAGGTTAGGAATATATGTTGAGTTTGAACCGCCCTTAATTATTCGCTACCTCGAAACATTAACGAGAGATTTATTCACTGCTCGATTTGTAAATTGTCGATTCGATGAGATATTTTCCCCAAAATCAGGGGGAGAAAATGGTGAAACCAAATGAGAAATTTTTGTCACGGCCCAAAATCCACCTAGTCGTGATGGCACCTAACCCAACCCGTTAGGTAAGCCAATTAACAACTATCCAATTCAATTAATATTTAACTAGCTCTAATACACTCCCCAAGGACTGGTAGTATAAATCATGAGCTTATAAGATTAGAATTTACAAAACTGGTATAAAATAAATATATCATATCTGTTCGAAATGTACATAAACAGATTCTTATAAATCTAAGGCTACCATGAACAAGAGACAGCTACGACCGGAACACAGGTACGTCTTCAAATCCGGCTCCCGTCGATCACAACAACATCAACATCCAATATATGTACGCAAGGTGTATAAGTGTAGTATGAATACAACCGACCCCATGTACTCAATAAGTAACAAACCTAACCTTAGGTTGAAAGTAGTGACGAGCTTGCATCAAGGTCAGAGTCCACTCTAATAACCAATAACAACTCATAACAATACAATTTAAAGCAACACAAGTAATAACTCAATAATAGAATGCTCAGCTCGTATACAATTCCGTAAAATAAATATTTTCTTTTCAAGTATAACAGTAAAACTCAAATCCTTTGTCGAAAATCACCAACAATACGAGTAAGTCTGAAAACTATGATTTTTCTCAAAAACTTTCAACGGGTAAATATTTTATTTTTAAATGGCATGAGGAAAAATGCATCTCTATGCATGTATGTCAAGTGTGCATGTCAATGTGATGCAATTCAGTGATAAAACCATATGCATACTCTTAGAGTATTATTTCACTCAGTCCTCCCAGTCACTCAATCCTCCCAATCGCTCGGCACTCGCACCCGGCACTCGGCACTCGAACTCAGTAGGTACATGTGCTCACTGGGGGTATGTACAGACTCCGGAGGGGCTCTTTCAGCCCAAACGCTATAATCTGCACGGACAACTCATGTGCTGCACGGACAATTCACGTGCTATAGTATCAATATCTGGATCCGCACAGACAACTCACGTACTGCATGGACAACTCACGTGCTATAATAAGCCAATCTGGTCTGCTGCGGGTTGCAGCCCGATCCCATAATTATCCTCACAATCAGACCCTTGACCTCACTCAGTCGTCAATCTCTCCAGTCTCTCGGGCTCACAATGTCATGAAACTAGCCCAAAATAATAATATGATGTATCAATAAATAACAACAGAGAGTGAGATATGATATGCAATGAATGAATATGACTGAGTATGAAATTACAGTTTAAACATATAATTCGATAGTAGAAATGACCTCAATGGGTCCCAATAATATCAACATTTGCCAAAGCATGATTTCTAACATGAGTCACAACTCAGTTTTTCTAACACATAAAAATGCATGAAACAATACAAGTTAATTGACTATACAGCTCTACGGATTCAGCCGAGTCTCAATTTCTACGGTACACGCCCACACGCCCGTCACCTAGCATGTGCGTCACCTCCAAACAATTCACAAAACACGTATAATCATGGTTCATACCCTCAACTCCAAGATTAGAGATGTTACTTACCTCGAGCAAGCTAAATCCAATACCGAGCAAGTTGTACAATACTCCGGAAATTTCATTCCGCGCGTATCAACCTCCATACGCCTTCCTATATCCTCAATTCAAGCCAAACAATTCGTATCTATTCAAACAACGTGCAAATTAATCACAATTTACTCTAATGCTTACAATTTAACAATTTACAAAAATTTCTAACTCCGCTCGAAATATTGACAGTGGGGCTCACATCTCGAAAGCCGATGAAACTCACAAAATTTGACAACCTATTCAATTACGAGTCCAACTATACTAATTTTACTCAAATCCGACTCCGAAACAATGTTCAAATCTCGAAATTTTATTTTATGGAATTGTAGAAAATTTCTCCGATTTCTCTTGAAACATCAATAATATAATGCCGAAAATGAAGATTAATTCATGTAATATAATCACAAGAGATTCAAGAACACCTACCCCAAGTTGTGTGGTGAAATTTGCCTCTGAAAATCGCTCAAACCGAGCTCCCCAACTCTGTTTTCGTCAAAAATGGCAAAAACTTCCAGTTTATAGCGATTTTTGATGTTTGAGCGCCACAGGTGGCGTGGGGCGCTGCCTGTGGCACATTTTACAGCATCCCAAAAATTCCAAGCGCCAGGGCTAGCGCCACACGCTACCCTGGGCGCTGGCGGCGACGGAAAATCATTTCTGACACGAAAATGGGCATAACTCTTTTATACGATGTCCGAATTCGACGATTCTTTTTGTTATGGCTCCATAATTTCAATACGGATCTAATGCTTCAATAAAAACTGAATTTAAAGTTCATTTTCTTAATATGATACCACTTATGCTTGAAGAAACGACGTCGAAATATTCTGGAAATATCCAAATTAAATTTCGTTAACCATCTAAAATCCACCCGAGGCCCTCGGGACTTCAACCAAATATACCAACAAGTCCTAAAACATCATACGAACTTAGTCAATGCCTCAAATCATATCAAACAATACTAAAACCGCGAATCATACCCCAAATCGAGCTTAATGAACTTTAAATCTTTCAACTTTCAAATCTCGCGCCGAAATATATCAAATCAATCCGGAATGAACTCAAATTTTGCGTACAAGTCATAAATGACATAACGAAGCTATTCCAATTTCTAGAATATGATTCTGACCCCAATATCAGAAAGTTAACTCCCCGGTCAAATTTTCAAACTTTAAATTTCTTATTTTCGCTATTTTAAGCCAAATTTAACTACTGACTTCAAAATAAATATCCGGACACACTCCTAAGTCCAAAATACCATACGGAGCTATTGGAATCATCAAAACTCCATTCCGGGGTCGTTTGCACAAGNCCATCTAAAATCCACCCGAGGCCCTCGGGACTTCAACCAAATATACCAACAAGTCCTAAAACATTATACGAACTTAGTCTATGCCTCAAATCATATCAAACAATACTAAAATCATGAATCATACCCCAAATCGAGCTTAATGAACTTTAAATCTTTCAACTTTCAAATCTCGCACCGAAACATATCAAATCAATCCGGAATGAACTCAAATTTTGCGTACAAGTCATAAATGACATAACGAAGCTATTCCAATTTCTAGAATATGATTCTGACCCCCATATCAGAAAGTTAACTCCCGGTCAAATTTCCAAACTTTAAATTTCTTATTTTCGCCATTTTAAGCCAAATTTAACTACTGACTTCAAAATAAATATCTGGACACACTCCGAAGTCCAAAATACCATACGGAGCTATTAGAATCATCAAAACTCCATTCCGGGGTCGTTTGCACAAAAAGTCAAATCAGTCAACTCTTTTCATTTAAGCTTCTAAACAAGGATTGTTCTTTCAATTTAATTCTGAATCATCCGAAAACCAAAGCCGACAATTCACACAATTCATAATACATATTACGAAACTGCTCAACACTTCAAATTGTAGAAAGGAGCGTAATTACTCAAAATGACAAGTCGGGTCGTTACAATTTTATAACTATCCGACCGGTCATTTTGAGATCTAATGCGTTGTTCGGCGATTTGAGGCCTCGAGTAGCTTCACTTCATGTTTTACGACTTGTAAGTGTGGTCAGAATTTAATTTCGGGAAGTTCAGAGTTTTTTCAGAAGGAAAATTCTCAATTCGCAAGCTTTAAGTTGGGAGAGTTGACCGAGGTTTTACTTTTAATAAAACGACTCAGGAATAGAATTTTTTATGATTTCAATAGCTTCGTATGGCAATTTTGGATTTAGGCGTATGTCCGAATTTGAATTTGAAAGTTTGTAGGACAATTCGGCGCATTTTGGCGAAAAGTTGGAAAGTTGAAGTTTTGAAATATTCATAAATTTGACTGGAAGTTGACTTGGTTGATATCGAGCTAGGATTTCGATTTCGTAAATTGTAACATGTCCATTACGTCATTTATGACTTGTGTACAAAATTCGAAGTCATTCCGGATTGATTTGATACGCTTTGGCGCAAATTATAGAATTTGAAAATTTCATAACTCATAATTCGATTCGAGGCGTGATTCATAGTTTCGGTGTTGTTTGATGTGATTTGACGTCTCGACTAAGTTTGTATCATGTTTTGGTACTTTTTGGTATGATTTGACGGGGTCCCAAGGGGCTTGGGTGTATTTTAGAATATTGGTTGAGAGACTAGTAAAGTTAAGAAATTTGGAGTTTGACCATGGTGAATATCGAGTCAAGACGACCTCTTTTTAGTATTTTGAGTGCGCGAGAAGGTTTGTAGCGTGTTTTATGATTGAAATTCATATATGTTTTGCGTCCGGGAGGTTCCGGATGAGTTTCGGTGTGGTTTCGGATCATTTCGGAGAAATTTGAGTTTGCTGGTTTCTGGTGAGGCACTGTTCATTCGCAATTGCGAACGTTGTTCATCGCAATTGCGAACACTATTCATTGAAATTTACTGTTCATTCGCAAATGCGAAATTTTTGTACGCAAATACGAACCTGGGCAATAGACTTAAGGATCGAAACTTGGTCATTTTTCCATTTTCGTTTTGGATTTTGGAGCTCGGTTTTTGGGTGATTTTGAGGAGTTCTTCACGACTTTGACTTGGGTAAGTGTTCTATATCCGAAAATAATTATATTTCAGGATTCCTGGTTATATTCATCAATTATTAGTGAATCAATTGGAAGAAAATGAGATTTTTGGCAAAATCTTTCAAAAATGAAAAAATGAAGATTTCGAGGTCGATTCATTATCGGAATTTGATAAAATTTGTATGTATAAATTAATTTATTATGAGTATTAGAGTATATTTTTATTGGTTTGCACATTATTTGACTAGTTTTAGAGCGGCGGGCATCGGTTTGAGGTGTTAGAGTGGTGTTGGAGCCGGTTATGAAACTTCGGAGCAAGGTAAGTCTCCTGTCTAACCCTGTGAGGGGGAATTTACCCCGTAGGTGTTATGTTCTTATGTGCTACATGTTGTGGAAGCTATGCACGTATGAGGTGATGACTGTACGTGTGTATGTTAGAATTCCTGATTATGTTCGGGTAGACTTAGGTTCACGCCATGCTATAATTGTACTATTTGAGTCATCTTTGCTCGTTTAATTCCTTTATTTCCCGTTACGACTTGATACTATACTTGCATAGGGTGATAGACTCACTATTATAGAGATGTGCCAAGCTACTTGATAATCCGCAGAATAATTTGTGCTTCCCTTATGAATTCCTCCCCCGTTGTGCATTTTCATCGCAAAGATTTCCTTAAAGTTCATAACTCACACGCTTATTCGTGAGTATTGTCAAGGACCCGTTAAAACTTCTTACTCTAATGGGATCAGGCCGATCGCCTCAGCAAAATTTTGTACCACACTCTTATGGGAGCGGGTCGTTCGCCTCGGCAGTATAATAGATGCATCTATATTTTGTGCCGCTCGATCCGAAGCAGTGTACACATTATTATGGGATCGGTCCATTCGCCTCGGCAGTATCATATTCCTTATGGGATCAGGCCGTACGACCTTGGCATAATCATGCGTTATCAGTTCGAATATTCACGAGATTTTTTCTTCGACTAATGCCTTGCATTTTATATGGTATTTCTTATTTATTTGATATTGGCACTCGATATTTTCTGAGCTGTTGAGATAGGATATGAGATTGAGAAGTTTATATCATTAAAAGGAATTTTTAAAGATTATGCTAGTTACCGCTTCATCCTACTATTACTGTTGTGCTTCATATCTGTATAGGATTTAGTTGTAACGATCCGACGGTCATTTTGAGCATTTGCACTTCACTTGGTAGTTTTAGGGTACGATTATCTCCACATGATGTATTATGATTTGTGTGAATCATCAGTTTTAGTTTTCAGGTTGTTCAGAATCGATTTGGAAGAATGAACTTCATGATTGAAGCTTTAAATTGGAAGAGTTGACCAAGTTTGACTTTTGTGTATTTGATCCCGGATCGGAGTTTTGCTGGTTTTGTTAGGTCCGGATGGTGATTTTGGACTTGAGTGTATGCCCGGATTTGCATTTGGATATCTCTTGCATTTCGTGTTATGTGTTTGCTGTTGAGGTGACGCACATGCTAGGTGACTGGCGTGTGGGCGTGCATCGTGTGAATTGTAACTCCACTATTTTTGTGGTGATGTGTATTTACCTGAACTTATCTGTATTCATGAAAACTCTACGTACTAGAGTTATTGAGATGTGATCCATGTTAGAAACCATATCTAGGCTACATGCTTATTCTGTTGGGACCCACTGAGGTCATTACTGTTGTTGAGTCATTTGCTTACATTACAATTTCATACTCAGTCATGTTCATTCATTTCATATCAAATTTCAGTCTCTGTTGTTATTTATTGATACATCATATCATCATTTTGGGCTAGTTTCATGACATAGTGAGTCCGAAAGACTAGAGAGATTGATGACTGAATAAGGCCGACGGCCTAATAGTGAGGTTATTGATACTATAGCACATGAGTTGTCCGTACAACACGTGAGTTATCCGTGCAGATTCAGATATTGATACTATAGCACGTGAGTTGTCTATGCAGATCCAGATATTTATATTATAGCACGTGAGTTGTCCGTGTAGCACGTGAGTTGTCTGTGCATATTATAGCGCTTGGACTGAAGGAGCCCCTCCGGAGTCTGCACACACCCTAGTGAGCGCAGGTACCTATTGAGTGCGAGTGCCGAGTGATTGGGAGGACTGAGTGAATTGATACTCTGAGAGTATACATATGGTTGTTCACTATGTTGTACTGCATTGACATGCACACTTGACATACAAGCATAGAGACGCATTTTTCCTCATGTTGTACTGTATCACGACATTTATGACTTCTCATATACATTGACATGTAGGCATAGAGATGTAATTTTCCTCATGCCATTTGATAATGAAACATTTACTTGTTGAAAAGTTGTGAAAGGAAAAATCATGATTTTTACAAACTTACTCATATTTGTTTTGGTGTTTTCGGTAAAAGATTTGGGTTTTCACTGTTACACTTGAAAGGCATGCCTATTTTCTGGAACTATGAACGAGCTAAACATTTATTTCTGAGTTATTTCCTGTACCACTTTTATTATATTGTTATGAGCTGTTGTTGGCTATTGGTGTTGGACTTTGACCTGTGTTCCAGCTCGTCACTACTTTCAACCTAAGGTTAGGTTTGTTACTTATTGAGTACATGAGGTCGGTTGTACTCATACTACACTTCTGCACCTTACGTGTAAATGTTGGATGCTGATGATGCTGTGATCGATGGGAGTTGGATTTGAAGATGTACCCGAGTTCCGGTTGTAGCTGCTTCTTGTTCATGGTAGCCTTAGATTTATTAAAATAAATTTATGTACATTTCGAACAGAGGATCTATTTATTTCATACCAGCTTTGTAAATTCTAATGTTAGAAGCTCATGATTTGTACTACCAGCCCTTGAAAAGTTTTTGTATAAAAGCAGTTGTAATTTCATTTCTTTTCATAATAAATCTCATTTGGATTGGTTAGTTGTTCATTGTCTTACCTGATGGGTTGAGTTAGGTGCCATCACGACTAGGTGGATTTTGGGTCGTGACATTAGCATACTGCTTTATTGGACCTCTAGTAAGTGTCGGCGTCGACCCCTCGTCACTACTTCTTCGGGGTTATGCTAGATACTTACTGGGTACGCATTGATTTACTTACTCATGCTGCATTTCTGCACTAAATATGCAGGATCTGACAGGTTCATTTGGTGATCATCCTGGCGCGTAGGCGCAGCTGTTGAGGAAACTTTATGTGAGTTGCATTCCAGGCTACGCACCGCAGTCCACAGAGTCCCCATCGTACTATTCACCTTGCCATGTCTTATTTACATTTCAGACAGATGTTTTATTATTATTATTGTACTCCTTATTAAATTCTCATGCACTTGTGATACCGAATTTTGGAATATACTAGTTGCTGCTTACGGTTCTGTATATTATCATCACCTTTCATTTCTTTTATAAACTACTAATTTTGTACGTTTCCGTGGATTTAAAAGTGTAAATTTTCTTCCTTATTAAAATTTATGATTTCGAAAGTAATAAAATGAACAATTAATGCGATAGTTCACCGTTGGCTTGCCTAACGGCAACGTTGGGTGCCATCACGACCTATAGCGGGTTTTGGGTCATGACACATTTTGTGAAAAAATCCATCATTATCTCATCTTGATCCACATGCCTCTATTTGTGAAAAAGAAGTGTAAAAAATTATTCATTTGTAGAAAATTGCAAATCAAATGCTAGACCTATTTACGGATCTGAAAAAGATAATAAAATCATATATCCTTGCAGAGAATATTCCAATACGTATTGATGTCCCCGTTGGACAATCTTCTAGTGTCATAGCTAACGAGTCAAAAGCACGCCTAAAGTGTGGCAGACTATTAGGTTCTAAGGATCGAAATCCTAGAAAAATAAATAAATGATGAAGATGACAATACGAAAGAATCTCATAAAGAAACCTATGATTTAACCAATCTTGAGATTCATGAGGAAATCACCGAGCCTGAGACTCAAGAAAATAAGGAACTATCAATAAACCCAATCGATATTTAGATGAATTTGAATCGATTGGATATAATGGTGGATTATGTCTTTGTATATAATGTTGCATATAACATTATGCAAGATAATAAGGATATTGAACCTCAATCTCTTGGAGAATGTCGACAAAGACGTGATTGTTCAAAATGGTAAGAAGCAATCCAATCTGCGTTGGATTCACTTGCGAAACGTGAAGTTTTTGGGCATGTAGACCATACACCTCATGGTGTTAAGCCTGGTGGCTATAAATGGGTCTTTTTACGTAAGAAAAATGAGAAAAATGAGGTACAAAGATATAAGGTACGCTTTGTTGCACAAGGATTTTTACGAAGGCCTGGTGTCGATTATGAAGAGACAAATTCATTTGTTATGAATGCAATAACATTTTGTTATCTCATTAGTTTTGATGTCCACGAAAAGCTTGACATGCATTTAATGGATGTGGTTACCGCCTACCTTTATGGCTCACTTGATAATGAGATATACATAAAATTTTTCGAGGGATTTAAAATGCCTGACGCACATAATTCAAAGTCCCGAAAAATATTTTCAATCAAATTGCAAAGATCTTTGTATGGTCTAAAGCAATCAGGACGAATGTAGTATAACCGCCTTAGTAAGTATTTATTAAAAGAAGGTTATATAAATGATGCCATTTGTCCATGTGTGTTTATAAAGAAAACAACATCGGAATTTGTTGTACTTGCCATATATGTTGATGACATAAATCTTATTGGAACTCCTATAGAACTCCAAAAGGCAATTAATTACTTAAAGGAGGAATTCGAGATGAACGATCTCGGAAAGACAAAATAATGTCTCGGTTTGCAAATTCAACATTTGGCAAATGAGATTTTTGTTCATCAATCTGCTTGCAGAGAAAAGGTATTGAAACAGTTTTACATGGATGGAGCACATCCATTAAGTACTCCGATGGTTGTTCGATCACTTGATGTGAATAAGGACCCGTTCCGACCTCAAGAAAAGAATGAAGAGCTTCTTGGTCCTGAAGTACCATATCTTAGTGCAATTGGTGCACTAATATATCTTGCTAACACTACAAGGTCTGACATAACTTTTTTAGTTAATGTCTTAGCAAAATATAGCTTTGCTCCTACAAGGAGACATTGAAATGGAATCAAACACATATTGCGGTATCTAAAAGGGACTACCTATATGGGCTTATTTTATAGAAATAATTACAGTACCAATCTTGTTGGTTATGCTGATGTTGGGTATTTATCTGACCCACACATGGCTCGATCTCAAACAGGCTATGTGTTTACATGTGGAGACACTGCCATATCTTGGCGATCGACTAAGCAATCAATCGTGGCTACTTCATCTGATCATGCGATAATTGCTATTCATGACGGAAGTCAAGAATGTATATGGTTGAGGTCTATAATACATCTTATTCGAGACAAATGTGGTTTGAAGTGTGACAAACTACCTACGATTTTGTATGAAGATAATGCAGTATGCATAGCCCAATTGAAAGGAGGATTCATAAAAGGAGATAGGACAAAACATTTCACCAAAGTTATTTTTCACACATGATCTTTAAAAGAAATGGTGATATCAATGTATAACAGATTCGTTCAAGTGATAATATGGCTGATTTGTTTACCAAATCTCTACCGACGTCAACCTTCAAGAAGCTAGCGTACAAGATTGGGATGTGAAGGCTCAAAGATATCAATTGATGCTCCCATCAGGAGGAGTGAATACACGTTGTACTCTTTTCTCCTTACATGGTTTTGTCCCACTAAATTTTCCTTGTAAGGTTTTTAACGAGGCAACCAAAAGGTGTATTTCTAAATATGTGTACTCTTTTTACTTCTCTAGAATTTTTTTCCACTGAGTTTTATTTTAGTTAAGGTTTTAACGAGGCACATTATCTGTTGAATAGACATTCAAGGGGGAGTGTTATAAATAGAATTTTATTTAAGGTTTATGTGTATATTTTAGAGAAATTAAAGGGTTTGTTGCTTTGTAGCTAAATCACTTTTTTCATATAAATAAAGGGGTTCTATTCCATTGTAATTCATCCCAAATCAATAAGAATTGTCTTTCCCTTCCTTTGCAATATTCTTCTTTATTATTTCATTACAAAAAGAAAATTATATCTAAAATTATAGTAGTACATCTTATTGGTTAGGTAGTTTTCATTTTTTTTGTTTAGCATCAAAATAATCCAAATATTATCCATTTTTTCCACTCTGTCTTTTACTAATATTTAGGTGCAGTAGGATCAACTGAATCTCAACTTATTCTGCAGTAGTATCAAATTTATTTGTCGAAAAAGAGAACATAAACCAAATTTAAAATTTTAAAAATAGAAACAAAAAATAAATAAAATAGGCGCTACAGTGTTTAAGAAAAGGAACGGAAAAAACTAAAGAGAACGGAATCGTATATTAATCGTACCGGAGTTTCTCTTTTCTCCATAGTCCATTCCTCCGATTCCTTCTCATCGAATCTAATTCGCATAGCTTTATTATCCAATCCCCACCAAATAAATGTGGCATAGATCAGCTTCGTTCATTCTTGACAAACGAGAAAACGACGACGTTCTCAGTTCAGAGAGCCGCCGCATGTCTTCATTGTTAATGGCCGCCGAAACCCTTCAACAACCTAACCCTAATAATCCCAAAATTTCCGCATACTATCAGACTAGAGCCGCTCACCATGGAGTTGTCACCAGTGACTGGCTTGCTCAGGCTCAAGCCGCCGTCGGCCACAGCCCTGACGGCGCTGTCCCCAAAAACTCATTGTCAAAAACTGTGGATTCTGGGAAGACGTTCAGTGTCATTGATGAGTTCAATAATTGGCGTAAACAGCCTGATTTGGCGGAAGCTGTGGCTGCTATTAGGGCTTTAGCCTCTGTTATTCGGTCAAGTGAAGCTACTACGATGATGGAGCTTGAGATTGAGCTCAAAAAGGCTTCTGATTCTCTCAAGGTTCATTTTTTGTTTTGTTTTCATCTACACTTCGATTTGTAATTTCCTTTGGTCTTGCAGTCAATTGAATGTTAGCTTCGATGGTGAGATACTTTGTATTAGAACACTGGACAATATTTAGGCATCGAGGCGCGTAGAACACTTTATTTAAGATATTAATTTCCCTGAACGGTTGTTGTTGGGGGATCAGCAATAAACCTTACAGGATACAGCAATGCCTCCAAAACCTCCCGGCAGCAATTCCAGAAGATTTTCTTTCGGAACTTCTTTTAAGAACGTATAGTTTCGCGAGTAAAATTCTGAATGAATGGGAGAAAAATATTAGATAACCTTCAAAATTGATTTATAATGCTAAATAGAGAGGAAGTTAATACTGTTTGCTTTGCTCATGTTCTGACAGTTATTTGTGTCTTTTCTGAAAATGGCACTTGTTTGAACAAGCCATGACTGCTCCTGTCTTTTGATTTAACCTATCCCAGATGATAAGCTAGAGACGGTTATGTGTGGTTTTTCTGGTTCGAGCCTGGAATGAAGGTTTAAAAAACCAACTGACTATCACTTTGTTGGAACTTTGACAAGCTTATGCTGATAAAAGGTTCAAGGTTTAAACCTAACGATATCTTTCTTTATGCGTACAACCATGTCGTTCCCTTTTGTATTTCTAAAATTTGAAATTGTACTATCTTCCGCTTCGGTTTTCTAGTACTCTATCGTGTTACTGCTTGTTGCTATTACTACTGCTTTCTTCCATTTGTTTTTCTCCGGTTCTTACATCGCTGGTATCATTTTCCTGGCCTTGTTGTTGTTATTTACTTGTTCCTATTCTTACTCTCGAGTCGAGGGTCTTTCGAAAACAACCTCTTTGCCCTCCAGGGTAGGGGTAAGGTTTGCGTACACATTACCCT
>AWOL01S0037077.1:42353-53577 GCA_000715115.1 Nicotiana otophora | reverse complement strand
AGTCCAATCTCAGCCTAATCGGCTAGGCCATCTCATTTGAGACATCAACCATATTCACAATTTCGCACACAATACCATCGTGTTCTTACACGGAGTCCAATCTCGGACCGATCGGCTAGGCCATGTCATTTGAGATATCATCCATATTCAATCGGTCATCTCATTTCATATTTCTTTCCCATACTTTCAATATAATGGCACGAGTGGCCCTAATTATAAAGTTATTCTTGGCGCTAGGCCGTATTTCATAATTAAAGTTCTTTTCCACATCCCAACATTATTATTATCAACAACAATAAGGCTTCCCATTTAAGACGTTANGTCCAACCCTCTTTGTACTTGTTGTTCATGATCTTCAATATTTGTAACCTCAGAGGTAACATGATTAACTTACTTTATATACTTTTAAATATTATCTCATTTTTTGTCCTACATTAGTTTGCTTACGACACATTTTTACGTACGAAAATATAGGGTGTAACACTTTAATACCGATATTTCACAATTCACAATACCTCTGTATTCTTACACGGAGTCCGATCTCGGCCCGATCGGCTAGTCCATCTCATTTGATACATTACCACAATTTCATTATAATTTGCAGCACAGTGCCACCCTGCGTGCGCCATGGCGTCCGATCACGGCCCGATCGGCTAGGCCATCTCATTTGAGACATCAACCATTTTCACAATTTCATCCACAATACCACATTGTTCTTACATAGAGTCCAATCTCAGCCTAATCGGCTAGGCCATCTCATTTGAGACATCAACCATATTCACAATTTCGCACACAATACCATCGTGTTCTTACACGGAGTCCAATCTCGGACCGATCGGCTAGGCCATGTCATTTGAGATATCATCCATATTCAATCGGTCATCTCATTTCATATTTCTTTCCCATACTTTCAATATAATGGCACGAGTGGCCCTAATTATAAAGTTATTCTTGGCGCTAGGCCGTATTTCATAATTAAAGTTCTTTTCCACATCCCAACATTATTATTATCAACAACAATAAGGCTTCCCATTTAAGACGTTAAATTCACATATGAGCAATTTAGGAAAGTTTAGGCACATAGAGGCTTTTCATACAATTTGGCGTAAAAACCATTATTTTGATCTTGACATGAAGTCTTAACATTGCTAGCACATATTCCACATTTTGAACGCATCCTCAAATAATAAGATATCATGATGAAGTATTTAGAATAAGGATTGAACTTACATTCTCCAACACAAACACATTAGAAATCGTCAATTCTATAATGATCAAGGGCATTCTCCAATTACATTAGCACTGTGGGGTTCGATTCTAAGAAGAAGGGGGTTTAGCTAACATACCTTAATTGAGCTTCTCAAACTCTAAAATGATCAAATTCTTAGCAACTTCAATCTATTTTAGAAATATAACATGTTGAAAGAGGTCTCGAGGTTCTGGAGGATTTAGTGGATTCTACTCTTCAGCTATGACCCTTCACGGTGGAGGCTTGAGCAGTCGGCTAGGCTAGTTCGCACTTCAGACTACTTGTGGTGCTCCAGCTAGTCATGGACCTCAGGGTACTCATATGGGGCAATCATTGTTTCGTGCACCACCTGCACGAGGTTCGTATAGTGGTTATTCCAATTATCCGGCACAGACTTAGTATCAGCAGCCACGCCCGTAGTGGGGTTGTTATGAGTGTGGCGATACTAGGCACATCATAAGGTATTGTCCTAGCCTCGGGAGAGGTGGATTTCATCAGAGCACTCAGGCTATAGGCTCCATACTAGTTGCTACTCCACCGGCATAGCCATCTAGGGGTGGAGGACATGCGGGTAGAGGGCGCCCTAGAGGGGGAGGCCCAGCCCGTTGATATGCTTTCCATGGTAGGGCTGAGGCTGTTGCACTAGATGGTGTTGTTACAGGTATGGTTCCGATTTTTCATAGAGGAGCATCAGCATTATTTTGATTCGGTCCAGTTTATCGGAGTGAGTCCTCATATCTTGCTTCGTATATAGGTGTGTTTCATGATTCTTGTACTTTGCATATGTGTTTACCTCTGTTAAGAGACTCTGTAGTGGTAAACAGTATCTATTGTTTCGGTTTATTCCCTATCGAGAGCTATGAGGTTAGAATTAACTTTCTATTACTCATCACGGTAGGTTTTAATGTGATTTCTGGTTAGTTTGGTTACGATTTGTGATTTAGGTGCTCTACCGGTATGGCAAGTCTGTTATGTGTTGTGATTTTGTTTCATGGAATTGAGTTAGTGGAAGGTTTCAGTTGATGTGATGTGCATTCTACTTGTGATCTAGAGATGAGGATGGGATCCTCGTGTTTTCATATGGATGGATATGTTTGGACCGGGCTACGTGTCGCGGTGGAGTTATATTAGGATGAGATCCTTGTGATTTGCTCATGTGTTTTATTTCTCCCATGTGGAATGGGTTCGTAGTATGATACCGGTGGGGAGTGGTACTAGTTGGATTTAATCGATTGTTCTCTCATGTGTTCTCCTTCCATATTCAGTCATATTCAAGTTGTGCTTGGGAGTTTAGATTGCGAGGTTTATGCCCAGGTGGCGTCGGGTGTGACTTGTTGATTTGGGTGAGTGGTTATGAGATCTTCATATTTCTTGTCACACCCCGAGCTCGGGGAGCGCGATCGGCGCTCAACCGAGTGAATCCAGTCAAGCAAGCATGTTAGATACTTTTTACCCAAACTCACTTATGAATAAAGAAAATACATACTTTCGTTAATTAGACAATAAGGAGATCATGCATACAATACCAATTCATTACCATTAGTTACTTCATTTTAAAGTCTCAAATTACGGAAATTTTCATGGTCTGAAGTGGAACAAGTAATTCAAACACAACATAACTTGTTTGACTTCCCCAGCACTAATATATAACCCACACCATGTCTACGGAGCCTCTGATAGATACAAAAGAGTACTATGATAGTGCCGGCAACAAGGCCCCGGCTATACCTAAAACACAATATACGAGGAACAAAAGATACATGACCTCGAAATGAAGTGGAGCTCACCAAGTCAGCTAGGAAGAGGGTGTACCGCAATCACTAATCAATGCCTCCTGCTGAGGAACCACCTGCATCCATTGAAGATGCAGTGCCCCCGACAAAAAAGGACGTTAGTACATATGGAATAGTACTAGTATGAATGACAAAACACACTCTCAATAGAACGACTAATAATACAAGCAAGAACAATCATAAAATTAGTGGAAGCCTCAAATAACATCAAACCTCAAGTTAGGATCAAGACAGTGTTCAAATAAATTTCCATATCTTAAGTTGGGAGATCTTTAGTACCAATATGCCACCATTCACAATACCACCGTACTTTTAGCACGGAGTCCGATCACGACCCGATCGGCTAGGCCGTCTCATCCGAGACATCAACCACAATCACAATTTCAATTACAATTTCCAGCACAATCACCACCATGTATGCGGCATGGCATCCGATCACGACCTGATCGGCTAGGCCGTCTCACCACAATGATGTATGGATCGACATCATCCTTTTCTATCAATCATCTCATTTCATACTTCTTTCAAATTTTTTCATTTCATTGGCACTAGTGGCCACAATTATAAAATCATTCTTGGCTCATCGGTCGTATTTAGTATTTCATGCTAACCTTTTTCACTTTCAAACATCATCATCATCAACAACAACAAGGCATTTCAAATCAAGGTTTTTAGTACACATGTGAGCAATTAAGAGTCTTAGGCACATAGAGATTTTTCACAAAATTTGGCATAATAGCCTTCGTTCGAACTTGACTTGAAGTCGAAACATTTTTAATGCACATCCCATACTTTGAACACATTCTCAAATGATAACGTAACATGATAAAAGCATTTGGAATACATATTGAACATATATCTTTTAAGACAAGCTTATTCGGAATAAACAATTTTATAATGAACAACTTGGGACTTACATAAACTACATGAATATCGTGGGATTCAATTCTAAGAGAGGAGTTTAGCCAACATACCTTGCTTGAGCTTCCCTTAGATTACCACAACGTCCCAACACTTCTATCAATTCCAATCAACTAGAGGTATAATAAAATTTAACCATAATTAGGGAGAGATTCATGGTTTCAGCTCATTTGAGCATTTTATCAAACACTAGATGCGCAAATTGGTTACAAGGTTCTTACACAAAATTTCTTTCACTTCACAGCCCAATCTTTACCCATTTGGGCTCAATAATCTTCCCACAAACCTTATTGGTACATGCATGTATATATAATACTCTCACACCCAAGAATCATACTCCCAATCACCCATCTTTTACCCCAAACTCGAAATTGAAGACTAAGGTTAGAACCTTACCTCTTGAGTTAAGTGAGATTTCCTTGTTGGATTTCAAAGCTTGGACAAGATCTTGATGAACAAAGCACTTGAGCTTCTTCCTCTCTCTAGAACACTCTCACTTCTCTCTAACAATATCATATTTTTGCCTTAAAAACAAGCCCCAAAGGCTATTTATCAAAATGGGGTCGGGTTATAAAAATTAGAAAATGGACCCTCTGATTCCAAGTCTGAGATCACAGAGTGGACCGCATAGTTGATGTGTGGCTCGTAAAATGGACCGCAGAATTGATCTCCAAAAACTGGATTGTTTCGGGCTGGGTCTGCGGCCTGCGGACCTGTTCTGCAGTCACATAATGCACCGTAGACCTGTTTTGCAGTCGCATAGTGCACCGCAAAAATCCCCTCCATAAATCTCCATGATTATTCTGTGATGTATTGCGCGGTCTACAAAATGATTATGCAGCCGCATAAAGGTCCTAAAATTAACTCAAGTTTTTTCTTCACTCTGTGACGCTTATGCGGCTCGCGAAACGGTTCTGTGGTCGCGAAACGGACCGTAGAATTGCATTTGTTTGCCAAAAAAACTCATAAACAATTTAGTGTATTCTTCAACCCAAAAAGTATGTACCCTCTACAATCATCAACCCATACGTCTACCCCGGCATCACGAAACCTCGATTTTTAGGTAAACTTTTACGGGGCCTTACATTTCTTGCATAGTTGTTAGTGTTGTGAATTTTTGGTATAAGGTTCTAGTCGATATGAGGCTATTTACCGATACCGGGTTTGGTAATGGATAATTATTAAAGTCAGAGTTGTTACTTCGGGTATATGGATAATGTGTTACGTCTTGTGGTTATACCTTGTTAGTGTATGCAGGAGTTATTGCAGCTGGTTGAGATTGATACAATGTGTTTATGTGGGAATCAGGTCTTTGGGAAATGATCGAATGATGAAATTTTAGTTATAAGGCTATCGATGTGGGTGGAAAGAAGAATCTTCAGTTGAGATGGTATTGTCGGGCTTATCTAGATTAAGATGTCGTGGGATCACCCGCGAGTATATGAATGGTGAGTTTATTCAGTGATTTTTGGCTTCGGAACGGTTCTTGGCACGTTCGAGGATGAACATTTATTTAAGAGAGGGAGAATGTAACGACCCGACCAGTCATTTTGATAATTTGCATCCCTTTTGGTGGCTTAAGGTCTCGAGTAGCTTCGTATTATGTATTATGACTTTTGTGTGTGGTCGGGTTCGGTTTCTGGGTGATTTAGGATTGATTTAGAAGAATGATTCTTGTATTAGAAGCTTAAGTGGTAAGAGTTGAACAGAGTTTGACTTTTATGTAGACGACTCTGGGGTGATGTTTTGATGATTCCAATAGCTTCGTATGGCGATTTTGGACTTAGGCGTATGTCTGTATTTGGATTTGGAGGTCCGTAGGTTGATTTGATGCATTTTGGCAAAAGTTGGAAAGTTGAAGGTTTGGAAGGTTGAGAGGTTTGACCGGGAGTTGACTTTATTGATATCGAGTTCGGATTGTGATTCTGGGAGTTGGTATAGTTCCGTTGTGTCATTTGGGATTTACATGCAAAATTTGAGGTCATTAGTTTGATATTATTCGGCACGAGTTGTAGAAGTTGAAATTTCATTAGCTCATTAGGCTTGAATTGAGGTGTGATTCGTAGTTTTGATGTGATTTGAGGCCTCGAGCAGGTTCGTGTTATGTTATGGAACTTGTTGGTATGATTGGACGGGGTCCCGGGGGTCCCGGGGGCCCCGGATGTGTTTCAGACATGTTGCGGAACATTTTGGAACCTTGTTGCATTGGTGAAGAGTCAGGCTACTGATTCCATCGCACCTGTGGATAAAGGACTGCAGATGCAGCGCCGCAAAAGCAGTCGAGAAGGCGCAGGTGCGGACTTTGGTTGGAGAAGGCAAGTTATGTATGGTTTCATAGAAATAGGTTGAGTTGGTCATGAAAAGTATGTGCTCAGAAGCTAAAGAGTAGTGTATTAAAGTGCTTAGGAGGATGAACCACTATTTTTCCAAATATATCTTACACGTCCCTTAGCCTACATTACAATTCTTAAAGTCTTAATTGATCCTAGGCTTTGCGAGCTTAATATTAATAGGGACTTACACTACGGGCAAGCCTATGGTTTGAACTTGAGTGGCATGTGCGTTTTTTATGAGGGTGAGTGAATTCTTTTAAAATGTAAGCCTTAAAGTACACTCTATTTTATTCTATTGAGTGTGTGGACTAGTACTCTCTTTTGTTATTGGTGAGGGCACATGATTTATAAAGGATTCATGAAGTCTTTGAATCATTGGTGGGCACTAGAAGCGAGTCATAGAAGAAGAATGTACGAGAGTCATCTTTTGAGGTTAGGATATTAGAAGAAGTCACGTGATTATTTTAAATAGTCTTGGCATGAGTTTAGTTCTAAAGAAAGATATCAATAGTTCTTATGATGGGTTCTAAGCGTTGATATAAACCACTGTCATAGGTGTGATACTCCAGTATATTTTGCAATGAGTTTCTTTACCGTTATGTTCAATTTTGAAAGTTTTTCAACGGTGAGTAAGAGTTTAAGTGTGGGTGTTGATAAATGGTGAAAATGCATATTCTCGGGTGTAAACTTGTGTGAATGAAGGAGTTTACATGGGTTTTTGTAGTGAATAACACTAATTACTTGTATTCTTAAGTATAGGAGTGAGATGGACGAAAGGTGAGCAAAAGAAGTTGATTTGGGGCCAAGAAACAGAGAAAGAGAAAAGTTGTATGCTCATTCACATCCATGCTTCATGCGGAAGTGAACGAGATTGCTGAGGGGATCTTGAAAAAACAATGGATTAAAGCAAAAACGCAAGGAAATGCACGATAGCTGGGAGGTAAAAAAAAAAAAAGAGAGGAATTTCTCTCGTTCACTCTCACGTACGCACAAGAGAGTAAACGAGCTTACCTCTAACATCTTGTTTGAGTCTGGCTTGGAAAAGGAGATCCCATGTAAACCCTACACCACAATACTTACTAAAATAATTTTTTGAGGGTTACGCAATACTTTTGGAGGCAAGATCACACAAGAAGCAAGGGGAAGAATTCTTCTACGAGTTTTCACTTTCTTCTTCCTATTTTCATTGTTGGTTATGACTTTTATTATTGTAATCTTAAATACTATTATGAGTAGCTAAATTTCTATTTAGGAATTGATAGAACCTCTTGGAGGATGACTTTTTGTTATGTTTAATGTAATTTTGCCATTGGATTTTCTCTTGTGTTCGGCTACGTGATTATCTTTGTTGATTGAAGGGCCCTCAATTGAATGTGCATGTTTATTATATATTACTTGAGAAAGAGTACATATTTAGGTGATTGTTGAATAACATTACTCTTAAAGTATATGAGAAATCAATATAGATGATTTAAAGGTGGGTTTAGAAATAACAAAACCTTGACGTGATCTTAGTGAGTGGCAAGAAAGTGCAACTAGCATAATTCGAGAGAATACATTAGTAAATTGTTGTAGTTACTCGAGAGAGAATTATAATAAGTAAACTGCTCATGATCAGCATAGAAGTTAGGAGAAATTATAGGTGACGTAGCATAAGAGAATCCAACATTTGGGAAAATCACAACCCTAGGCTTCCATAATTTTGTTTACAACCTTCAATTTACTAACCGATAATTTTTACTGCATTTTGTTATTTACTTTTAGTTGGTAAATAATCAAAACTCATTATTTTCTACATATGGAATTTGATCGATTGAATTCTTGTGAGACTAATAATTGTGATTAATAGGTTAATTCCCTGTGGGATTCGATCCGGACTCGTAGAGCAGATTATATTTGCAATGGCTGCTAATCCTCTTAGGAGGCATAGTTTGGCGTGATCAGAGTTAATCTAGGAAACCTATTACGTTATTATATGTAACTATATAATTTTTCATTGTACAACAGAGTATGTACGTAGTTGTGTAAATTATTATCACGACCCAAAACCAACCTATCGTGATGGCGCCTATCATGGTACTAGGTAAGCCGACTACGCAGACATTTTCAACACTCTAAAGCTTTGAAAGATACAGAAGTAGTTAAAATTAAGGGAAAACCTTTTAAAACGGAGTAAGAAATCATAATTCAAAACAAAATCTCTCACAAAACCGAGGTGTCACCTAGTACATGAGCATCTACATAAAGACATAGTCTAATACACCATCTAGGTAACAAAACTAAAACATAAAATGAAAGATAAGGAGGGAGAGTCAAGGTTTGCGAATGCCAAGCAGCTACCTCGATAATCTGCAAAAATTCGGACTCCATAACTTAGCAAGCGCCGTGATCGGAAGCACCCGGATCGACACACGAGGTGCAGGGTGTAGCGTGAGTACAACCAACTAAATAAGTAACAAATCTAACCTTTGGACTAAAAGATACTGACGAACTCAGCAGGTACAGATCAATATAGAAATAACAGTACATAAATGTAAGCATGCTTTCAAGTTCAACAGTTAAACTCAATTCAAGTAAGATAGATCAATTCTGAATGATATGAGGAGTATGGCCTCTCTACATCTACATCCAATGCACATGTTGTGTGTGATGCACCACGCTAAAAGCCTTGTGTACTCACACTCTCAGAATACTCAATCACTCAGTACTGTATATGGCCAATCC
The DNA here is from genome assembly GCA_000715115.1 of Nicotiana otophora. Lineage (NCBI taxonomy): Eukaryota > Viridiplantae > Streptophyta > Magnoliopsida > Solanales > Solanaceae > Nicotiana > Nicotiana otophora. The sequence continues at coordinate 44,557 of AWOL01S0037077.1, read as the reverse complement.
ATCCCAGGGAAGATCCATCCCATATATATACATCTACTGACAATCAGTCACTCAGTACAGTTAAGGCCAATCCAGCCCAGGGGAAGACCCATCCCCAAATATAAATAATTCGGACAATATCCATGTTCAGGGAAGATCCTCCCCTCAATATAATCAATTGCGCTCACTAGGGGTGTGTACAGACTCCGGAGGGGCTCCTTCATCCCAAGCACTATAATAATCCAGATCCATGCATAAATCAATAAACATGTTGCAGAGTGCAGCCCGATCCCATAACTGTCCCTCTCAATCAGGCCCTCGGCCTCACTCAGTCATCAATCTCTCTAGTCTCTCTCTCTCTCGGGCTCACGGTGTCGTGAAACTAGCCCAGAAGTGATGATATTATATAGCAATAAATAGAAATGGAGACTGAGATATGATATGCAATGAATAAATATGACTGATTACGAAATTTTAATGCAATCAATAAGTCAACAGCAAGGAAACGACCACTATGGGTCCCAACAGTACCAGCAATAGCCTAAACATGATTTCTAGCATGACTGGCGCTCAATTACTTTATCACATAATGCAAACATGGATATCAATAAGATAAATCCATTATATAGTTCCATGGAATCGACCAAGTTGCAGTTCTTATGGTGCAAGCCCACATACCCGTCACTTGGCATGTGCGTCTGTCACGCCCCGACCTCGGGAAGCGTGACTGACGCTCAACAGAGTTACCCCGATCTAGCAAGCCTGCACAGTGTCGTCTACTCAACTCACCCATGAATAAAGAGAAGAATACATTTCATTAATTAGACAGTAAAAGGTCATGTGAATGTAACACCCTAGAAAATTTTGAAGTACTTAAGTGTAAAGCCCGATAAAATTTGCAAAAGAAAATAATGTATCGTGGTGCCAAATTGGGCTTACGTGTTTGAGGATTGTATAAATTCTTCGCGGCTCGGACCTTTTGGGTTGAACAATGCACCGGAGAGTAAAGGAAACTTTTTTGGAAGAAAAGCGCATTTATGCGGTCCATTATGCGACCGCATAATCACTCTGCGGGCCGCATAATGGTCGTAGAAGTGAGCAGGAGAAGGCCATTCTGGAAGCAGCTATATGGTCGACTATGCGACCGCATAACTATTATGCGGTGCATTATGCGACCGCATAACAGCTATACGGTGCATTATGCGACCGCATAACAGTTATGCGGACTACATAGAGACCGCATACACACACAGATGTTTGATCATTTTTGTCAGCAATTATGCGACCTATATGCAACCGCAGAACCTATTGTGGAGCTCCATTTTTGGGTTTTTAAAACCTGACCCTACTTCATTAAATATACGCAAAGAGTCATTTTTGAGAAAAACTTCTAATGTTTTAGAGAGAAGGGAGAGTGTCTTAGAGAGAGAGAAAACCCTAGGCTAATTATTCATCAAGTTTTTCTCAAATCTTGAAAGATTAACAAGGAAAACTCACAAGTTCTTCATCTAAGAGGTAAGGTTCCATACCCTAGTTTTCAATTTCGAAATTGGAAAGAAGATGGTTGATTGGGAGCGTGATTCTTGGGTATGAGGGTATTATTTATACATTCATGTATCAATAAGATTTGTGGAAATATTGTTGAGCTTAAATAATTAAGGATTGGGTTGTGGAGTAAAGGAAATCTTGTAGAAGAACCTTGTGGTTAAATTTGCACACCTAGTGTTTGATAAAATGCCCAAATGAGCTGAGATCATGAATATCTTCCTAATAATGGTTCAATTTTTGTTATGTCTCAAAATAGATTGGGATTGCTAAGAATTTTCGTAACATTTTAGAGTTAAGGAAGCTCGATTGAGGTATATTGGCTAAACTTTCTCTCTTGGAATCGAACTCCATAATGTTCCCGTGAGTTTCAAAGTATGGGTTGCGTATTAAAATGTTGTGACTTTGAATCGTATTTCAAATGAAAGCTAGTATGCCAAATTGTGTGAGAAAATCTCAATATACTTAAGACTCTTAATTGCTCATATGTGTACCTAAATTCTTGATTAGAAATGTCTTATTGTTGATAATCTATAAAGATGGTTGGAAGTGAAATCAGTGAATTGGGGATATAAAGTGTGGCCAACGTGTCAATATTGAAAGTTATACTTGTGGCCAATGGTGCCAATGAAATGAAATAATGTGAGAAAGATTATGAAATGAGCTTTGACTCAACTATT
>AWOL01S0037077.1:31510-41985 GCA_000715115.1 Nicotiana otophora | reverse complement strand
ATTAAATGTGAGAAAGATTATGAAATGAGCTTTGACTCAACTATTCCAAAATTGACTTCGATAATATAATTGGCTAAAGGCTTATGAACTCAAGTGATGCCCATATATGGCTATTTTAGCTAATGCTATGCTTTGTAAGTCTTTTTTTCAATGTGTTTTGCGTTCTTACATATTCGTGAGTGGAAATTGTGTATGATTTTAACTTGTGCTTAGATTGCCAATCATTTTACTTCATTTATTGGAAAGAAATCTATTGTGTTTAAAGCCTTCATTACNGTTGTGATTTCCGAAATATTCTACTTGTTGATAATTATGATGATGATCTATGAAAGGGAAGAAATGAAAGTGTGGAATATGAAATATGGCCATTGCGCCATGAATAAAGAATCATATGCATGGCCAAGAGAGCCAATTAAATAATAATATTGTAAGTGGTTGAAAGTACGGATTAAGTGATATGTGGTGTGAAAGGTTATGAGATGTACGTATTTGTACTTTTGTTTCCAATGTGTTATGAAATCCTATGGATGGTCTATGAAACGCATAGGTATAATATGTTATGAAAACATGTGGACGGTCAATGAAACGCATAGGTATATTGTGATATGAAATCCTGTGGACGGTCTATGAAACGCATAGGTATATTGTGTTATGAAATCCTGTGGACGGTCCATGAAACACATAGGTATATTGTGAAATGAAATCTTGTGGACGGTCTATGAAACGCATAGATACATTGTGTATAAGAAGTATAGGTGTACGTTAGGAATAAACACTATGGACGATCTATGAAACACATAAGTATATAATATGATATATGAACACTAAGGACGGTCTAATGAAACACATTATTAATGCAGACAATAGGTGCCTCTTTCATTGTCCTTGTTTGTACAAGTTGTTTCAATTACATTATATTATGTGTTCCACGTATAGATCATATGGGCATTCTATTTTGAAAGAGGATTTCTAGATATACATACTAGTGCTTTTCGACAGTACTAACGTCCCTTTTGCCAGGGGCGCTGCATCTTTAATGGATGCAGGTGGTTCTATAGCAGGTGGCATTGATCAGTGATAGCAGTACACTCTTTTCAGCTGATTTGGTGAGCCCTACTTCATTTCGGGGTCATGTATCTTTTGTTTATCATGTACTTTATGGTTGAGGTATAGCTGGGGCCTTGTTGCCGACATTTCTATATTACTCTTCAGTTGTACTTAGAGGATCCGTAGACACGTTGTGGGTGGTATTTGATATTGGAAATTGGATTAGAACTGTTGGTATTTGACAACATGTTTTTCATTAAATCTATAAACTCGTACTATTTTGGAAATATTGAATGATGCTGTTAATGGGATGAAACGGGAGTTGTTAATAAAATATTTTCAGTGTTTGTAATGGAGTGCATCTCCTTTTTATTCATGGATGAGTTTGGGTAGAAGAAAATCTAATAGGCTTGCTTGGCCGGGTTCACTTGGTTGAGCGCCGGTCGCGCTCCTCGATTTTGGGGCATGATAGTGAACAACACCAGTTCATTTCCATTAGTTACGTCATTAAGAAGTCTCCAAAACAGTACATTGTCCAATCATAGTTAAAGTGGAACAGATGATACAATTACAGCATTTTTAGTTTAACCTTCCCAAAAACATATACAACCCACACTATGTCTAAGGAGCCTTTAACATGAACAAAGGAGTGTTACGACAGTACCGGCAACAAGGCCCTGGCTATACCTCAAAACGCTATGTACAAAGGATAAGAGATACAAGACTCCGAAATGAAGTGGGGCTCACCAAGTTAGCTGAGGAGAGGGTGTGACGCTTTTACTGATCAATACCACCTGCTATGGAACCACATGCACCCATTAAAGATGCAGCACCCCCTTCAAAAGGGACGTTAGTACATATGGAACTAGTATGTAAAACTAAACACCCTCTCAATAGAATAAGCAACAGTAAACGAAGAATAAAACATGAAATCAATAAGAGACTCAGACACTATCAAGGTGTCAAGTTAGGGGAAAGGTACATTTCAAGTAAGTTTCGGTAATTTAAGTTGGGAGATCTTTAGCACCAATACACCACCGTATTTTAGCACAGAGTCCGATCTCAGCCAGACTGGCTAAGCCGTCTCACCCCGAGACATATACTCACAATACCACCATATGCGCAGCATGGCATCCGATCTCAGCTCAATCGGCTAAGCCATCTCACCACAATGTCGTGTGGGTCGGCATTACATCACATCTCGCTAGCAATAATCTCATCCCATTTAAGGGGAAACATCTCAACATACCAATCTCATCCCATATAAGGGGAAACAGTCTCATCACATTAACACAGGGATTTACCCCTCAATCACTCCTACACCGGCACGTGTAGTTTCGGGGCTAGGTTGTCCCGACCTACCCTTCCTCGGTGGCTAAACGATACTCCCAAGGCATTTATCATTAAAAGGATTTACCATTAATTTCATATTCTTTTACATGTCATTCAATTTATTGGCACCATTGGCCATAACTCAATATCATCCTTGGCATGTTGGTCGTACTTCATAATTCATGCTCACTATTTTAATTTCAAACATTATCATGGATTGTCAACAACAAACATTTCTATTTAAGACTTTAAGCGCACATTTGAGTAATTTAGGGTCTTAGGCACATGTGATTTCTTACACAATTTGATATGATCACTTTCATTTGGGCTTGACTTGAAGTCACAACATTTTAATACATACTCATACTTTGAACACGCTCCCGAAGAATAACATAATATGATAAGAATATTCCGTAACACATTTCGAACATATTCAAATATATACATCTTTCGACACCAAACTTATTCAGAAAAGTCAATTCATAATGGACAACTTGGGACTTACAAGAACATCGTGGGAATTCAATTCTAAGAGAGAAGTTTAGCCAACATACCTTGCTTCGAGCTTTTTAAATTACTACAATGTTCCGAAAATCTTAGCCACTTCGATCTATTTATAGATATAGCAAAATTGAATACAAATTAGAAAGGGGTTCATAGTTCCAGCTCACTTGAGCATTTTATCAAACACTAGGTATGCATTAAGGTTTCGAGGTCCTCCTATGGTAGATTCTTTCATCCCACTACCCAAAGTTTACCCAAATGAGCTCAACAATCTTCCCACTACCCTTGATGGTACATGCAGGTAAAATAAACAACTCCCACAACCAAGAATTGCTTGGATTATTACCTATTTTCAGTTAAAATCACGAAATTGAGGGCTAGGGGGTAGAATCTTACCTCTAGGATGAAGACCTAGTGAATTCTTCTTGTAAATTCTTCAACTTTGAGCAAAAATTGATGAATGATAATCTTAGGAACATCCCCTCTCACTCTATGGCACTCCCTCTCTCTAGAAATATAAGTTTTAACCTTCTAAAATGATCCCTAAGACTGTTTTATAAGAATGGGGTCAGGTTCAAAAATTAGAAAAAATGAAGTCCCGATGCAGATCTGTGGTTGCATATGCGACCGCATAACGCTTCTACGGTCTGCAAAATGGGCCGCATAATGGTCCTCCACAACTAGGCATTTCTGCCTCACTCAGCGACCGGTCTGCAGTCAGCAGACCTATTCTGCGGTCGCATAATGCGCCGCAGAACCTCCCTCCGAAAATATTTGTGTTGGGTCTGCGATGGGTTATGCGACCCGCAAAATGATTATGAGGCCGCATAATGGATCGCTTAATGGTCCAAATATTTTCCCAGATTTCTACCTTAGTCTGCGGCGGATCTGTTGTCTGTAGATCGGTTCTGCTATCCGCAGATCGGTTCTGCGACCGCAGATTGGGCCGCAGAAATGCCCTGCACTTCCAAAACAAATTTCTTCAACTCCCCAACGCACTGTTCAACCCAAAAGGTCTGAACCGCGTCAACACATAAGCCTACTTCGGCACCACAAAACCTCAGGTTTTAGGTAAAATTTTAGGGGGCCTTACATCCTTCTCCCGCTTAAGATCATTTGTCCTCGAATGAGAACCAAAATCTGCCATTAGAAACCAATGTGACTCATCTGCTTTAAGACACACCAACAGTTCCAAACTTTTGACTAACTCCCCAAATTTCCAAAACTTTTGCCAGAGTTTCCCCTGTAACTAGGCCTATCCACATGTCAGAGAATCCCAAAAACCAATGCTAACAACATAAACATGAACAAACAATGCAACATAACATAAAAACAACGCCATCCGTGGCCTCACGAGCAATATATCACCAAAAAGGAACACCCTTAACATCAACTGTACAAATGATACATAATTTATAGAAGGTAAACTCTTAGTATTTTCATAGAACACAACTTTATAAATACATGACTATTAAAACAAATGAGGGTATTTCTTCTTCATTTCTTCCTCGGCCTTACAGGTGGCCTCTTGAACTTGCTGGTTCCGCCATAGTACTTTCACGGTGTCAATATCTTTGTTCCTCAACTTTCGAACTTGCCTTTCAAGATTGGCAGCTGGAATTTCTTCATAAGTCAATTCTTCATTAACCTAAATAGTCTCAACCGGAACAATAGGCGACGGATCTCCAACCACCTTCTTCAACATGGATACATGAAACATCGGGTGCACTAAAGACATCTCTGGAGGCAGTTCTAGCCTGTAAGCCACCTGGCCAATCCTCTGAATGATTATGTATGGTCCGACATACCTCGGACTCAATTTCCCTTTCTTACCAAACCGCATTATACCCTTTATAGGGGAAACCTTCAAGAATACCCAATCATCTTCTTTGAACTCCAAATTCCTACGACGTATATCCAAATAGGACTTCTGACGACTTTGGGCAGTTCTCAACCATTCTGTAATAATCTTAACCTTCTCTATAGCTTGATGCACGAGGTCTGGCCCTATCAACTCCGCTTCCCCAATCTCGAACCACCCAATGGGAGATCTATATCTCCTACCATATAAAGCCTCGATGGTGCCATCTGAATGCTAGCATGATAACTGTTGCTGTAGGCAAACTCTATGAGCGACAAATTATCATCCCAGCTACCCTTGAAGTACAGAACATAAGTGCGCAACATATCCTCGAGCATCTGAATAGTCCTCTCTGCTTTCCCGTCGGTCTGTGGATGGAAAGATGTACTAAGATTTACCTCAGCACCCAACCCTTGCTGAAATTTCTTCCAAATGTTAGTTGTGAACTGTGCCTCCCCGATCAGAAATGACGGAAACTGGAGTGCCATACAGCCTGACGATTTCCTTGATATACTACTGAGCATACTGTTCCGCTGTATCGGTAGCCTTCACAGGTAAGAAGTGAGCTAATTTTGTGAGTTAGTCCACAATCACCCAAATCAAGTCGAACTTGTGAGGAGTGCGAGGTAGTCCTACCACAAAGTCCATATTGATCATCTCCCATTTTCATATCGGAATTTCTATGTTCTGTGCCAACCCACCGGGCCTTTGGTGTTCGGCCTTCACTTGCTGACAATTTGGACATCTTGCCACAAAGTCCGCTATATTCCTCTTCATATCACTCCACCAGTAGACTTCCTTAAGATCATGGTACATCTTTGTAGATCCCAGGTGCACAGAATACCTAGAAGTGTGAGCCTCGGTCATGATTCTTTCCCGGAGACCATCCACATTTGGAACACATAATCGCCCTTGGTACCTTAGTGTGCCATCATCCATGCCAAGAGAAAAGGCCATGGTCTTATGTTTATGAATTCCCTCCTTCAATTGTACCAACAATGGATCCCTATATTGCTTCTCCTTGACTTCCACCACAAGCGACGATTCATCCCTATTTTTCACAATCACCCCTCCTTCACTAAAGTCCGCAAGACGAACTCCCAAACTATACATCCGATGAACCTCATTGGCCAACGGCCTTTGATATGCCTCCAAGTGAGCCAAACTACCCATAGATTTCTGGCTAAGAGCATCTGCCATAACATTAGCCTTCCCCGGATGATATAGGATATCGATGTCATAATCCTTGAGTAACTCAAGCCATCTTCTCTGCCTCAGATTCAATTCCTTCTGTTTAAAAATATATTGAAGGCTCTTATGGTCCGTTAATATATCCACATGGACCCCATACAAATAATGACGCCAAATCTTCAATGCAAAGACCACCGCTGCAAGCTCTAAGTCATGTGTTGGATAGTTCTTTTCATGATTCTTGAGTTGCCTAGAAGCATAAGCTATCACCTTGCCATGTTGCATTAATACACACCCAAGTCCGATTCTTGAATCATCACAATACACCATAAATCTATATGTACCCTCTAGTAGGGTCAACACCGGTGTCGTAGTCAATCTTGATTTCAACTCCTGGAAGCTTCTTTCACAAGCATTTGACCATTGTAACTTAACTGCCTTCTGCGTCAATTTAGTCAATGGAGAGGCAAGAGTAGAGAACCCCTCCACAAACTTTCTGTAATACCCCGCTAGGCCTAAGAAACTGCGAATCTCTATTGGGGTAGTAGGTCTAGGCCAATTCTTCACAGCTGCAATCTTCTGTGGATCAACCTCAATTCCTTCTCTAGAGAAGACATGACCCAAGAACGTGACAGATTCAAGCCAAAATTCACATTTCAAACATTTTGCATACAACTTGTGCTGATATAGGGTCTGTAGAACTGTCCTGAGATGACCGACATGGTCCTCTCAACTTCGCAAATATACAAGGATATCATCAATAAAATCTATCACGAATGAGTCAAGAAAAGGCTTGAAGGCTCGATTCATAAGATCCATGAAAGCTGTTGGGGCATTTGTTAGCCCAAAAGACATTACCAAAAATTCAAAGTGCCCATATCGGGTCCTGAAAGCTGATCTCGGCATATCCTGCTCCCTAATCTTCAATTGGTGATACCTGAATCTTAAATCAAACTTGGAGAAATACTTAGCACCCTGTAATTGGTCAAATAAATCATTTATCCTTGGCAGTAGGTACTTATTCTTGATCGTGACCTTGTTGAGCTACCGATAGTCAATACACATTCTCAGTGACCCATCTTTCTTTCTTACAAAATGGACCGGTGTGCCCCAAGGCGACACACTTGTTCGGATGAAACCCTTCTCTAATAAATCCTTCAATTATTCCTTAGCTCCTTCAATTCCGTCGGTGCCATTCTATAGGGTGGAATAGATATAGGCTGCGTGCGTGACATCACATCAATCCCAAAATCAATCTCCCTATCTGGTGGGATCCCAGGGAGCTCATCCAGAATGACCTCCAGAAATTCATTCACAACAGGCATAGACTCAAGTGTAGGTGCCTCAGCATCGGTGTCCCTAACCTGGACCAAATGGTAGATACACCCTTTGTTAATCATCTTCGTGACCTTAAGGTAAGAAATAAACCTACCCTTCGGCACCACATCATCCCCCTTCCATTCAATCACTGAATCATTTGGAAATTCAAACCTAACGGTTCTGGTTCGACAGTCAATCTTGGAAAAACATAAACAAAGCCAATTCTTTCCCATTATTACATCAAAATCAACCATCCCCAATTCAATGAGATCGGCCATGGTGTCCCGACCATGCACCATGATAACACAATCCCTATAAACCCGCGCAGCCACAATAGACTCACCAACTGGAGTAGATACAGAGAACAGCTCATGGAGTTGTTCCGGCTCTATCCCAAATTTCATAGCAATATAGGGAGTGACATAGGACAAAGTGGAACCGGGATCAATAAGAGCATACACATCAAGAGATTGGACAGTCAATATACCTATGACAACATCTGGAGAAGCCTTTGAACTCTGGCGACCCCTCATAGCATAGAAACGGTTGGGTCCTCCCGAACTCTGTGTACCACCCCTAGCTGCACCATGCCCTGCTGGTGCTGGGGTTCCTCGAGCTGGATGAGGTATTGCGGATGTGGTAGCTGTAGAACTGGTCGGTTGTGCTGCACCCCTACCTGTGCTCTGTAAGACAAACGGCAATCCCTTTGAATGGGACCCCTCATACCACACCCGTAGCATATGGGCTGGTCCATGAAGCAAGCCCTAAAGTGCATCTTCCCGCACCTAGGGCATGGGGGCCTCCGCTGCTGCTGAAATCTCCCACCAGACCGACCCTGCTGGTAGGGTCCCCTATTGCCCTGATCGGGCCTAAAGTGGCTCCCTTGTTGCTGACTGGGCCCCGATGGCTGCGCTCTGACTGAAGACTGGGCAAAAGACTGGGATGGCCCTGATGACCCTCCCCTAAATGCTGACCTACCACCACCACCACCACTACCAGAAGAACCACCAAAGTTTCCAACGGACCGGGCCTTGCTGTTGCACTCATGCTCCATTTTATTCTTCAATTTGCGGGTCTCTGTGGCTCAAGAAAATTCCACCATCTTACTATAGTTCATGTCAGAATTCAAGGCGGCTGTAGCGGCCTCATTAATAAACAAGGGGCCAAAGCCCTGCACAAACTAGCGCACTCTAGCCACCATAGTGGGCAACATGTAGATGGTATATTTGGACAGGCGTGCGAACCTCATATGATACTCCCACACACTCATGCTACCTTGCTTCAATCTCTCAAACTCGGAGGCATGGGGTGTGTTAGTCTCGGCATGCAAGAAATAATCAATGAAAGCATCAGCAAACTCACTCCACCTCGCCGGAGGGCTCCCCTCCTCATGGGAGTCCTCCCACATCTCAAACCAAGAATAGGCCACCCCCTTCAGGCGGTAGGAGGCCAACTCTACTCCCTCCTTCTTAGTAGCACGCATAACTCAGAGGGTCTTGTGCATCTCGGCAATAAAATCTTGGGGTCCTCCTCAAGATCAGTACCTGTGAACACTGAAGGATCCAACTGGAGAAATCTGTTCACCCTGGAACTAGCAGAATCCCCTGGCTGACTAGAAGAAGTGGGTGCAACATTTGATCTCTAGGCCTGGGAAGCCACTATCTGAGCCAACATCTGTATGGCTCCCCTAAGATCCCCATCAGATACACCGGGATCGGAAGGTGGGGCTGGAGGTGGAACTGGAATATCAGTGGGAGGGATTGTTTCACCCCTAGTAGGTGTAGGGGACAGGTGTAGTAGAATCAGGCAGTGTAGTAGTCGTGGGAATATTCTCACCCCCTCGGGTGCTCACCCGCATCATCAAGTAGAGGATCAACTACCACTCCTGGGGTGGCATTGGCTCCTAGGCCAGTTCTTGCTTTCTTCCCAGGAGCCATATCATATACTAAAAATTAGAGCAATGCATGAGTTAAAGGAGGAACATTCTTACAATCAGCTTTATCGCACGATCTACAATATGAAAGAAGGGTATTATTCCTAAATGCCCAACTAGCCTCCTTATTATAGATGTGGTTGACAACATACCGATAAGAAGGACTCTACTAGTCATGGCTCTGAGACATCCTAGGACACTTTAAAACATTAGGCTCTGGTATCAAGTTTGTCATGCCCTAACCTCGAGGAGCGCGACTGGCGCTCAACAGAGTTACCCCGGTCGAGCAAGCCTACACAGTGTCGTCTACCCAACTCACCCGTGAATAAAGAGAAGAATACATTTTATTAATTAGACAGTAAGAGGTCATGCGAACAACACCGCTTCATTTTCATTAGTTACGTCATTAACAAGTCTCCAAAACAGTACATTGTTCAATCATAGTTAAAGTGGAACAGATGATACGATTACAGCATTTTTAGTTTGACCTTCCCAAAAATAGATACAACCCACACTATGTCTACGGAGCCTTTAACAGGAACAAAGGAGTGCTACAACAGTGTCACGCCTCAAAACTGAGGAACGCAACCGGTGCTCAACCGAGTGAACCCGACCGAGTAAGCCTGTTAGATTTCCTTCTACCCAAACTCATCCACGAATGGAGATAATATATATTTTCATTAATCAGACAAAAATGTGTTCATGTCTACAATTCCAATTCAGTACCAATAGCTTCATCATTTTTTTAAAGTCTCAAATGGACAAGTAATACAACCACAACATAACATATTTTGACTTTCCCAGCACCAATACACAACCCACACTATATCTACGGAGCCTCTATAGATAAAGAAGAGTACAATGATAATGCCGACAGCAAGGCCCCGGCTATACCTCAAACAGAATACATAAAGTACAAAAGATATATGACCCCCGTATGAGGTGGGGCTCATCAAGTTAGCTGGGAAAAAGGTATATGATAACGACAAGGTCGGGAATCCAAACTAGAGTAAGAATTTGAAAAGTAAATGCGGAAGCAATAACAATAAGGAATTGAACAACAAGCACTTAAGGGCAGAAAATAAAGGATATGGGAAAATTCAAGGAAAGAATTCCAAGAACTTCCAAGAACGCAAGTTCTATAGCCTTGACAAGATCAAAGTAACAACGTCTTGATTTATTGAAGAAATCAAACGCCTTTACTTAAAAGCAAATCAAAACAATAGATTCGGATCTTGACCGCTTTACGAGTAACTTGAGACAACAATTAATAACTAGTATTAATCG
>AWOL01S0037077.1:0-30192 GCA_000715115.1 Nicotiana otophora | reverse complement strand
AGATTTGGACCTTAAAACTACTAGTTTGGGCCATTGATTTGGACTCCAATTGGGCTCCCTTTGAAACACCCCCTTTTGGACCTCTTTTAAGCTCATTTTGAGCCCCTTTGGTGGACTTCAAGGGCTGATTTGGTGGCCCAATCTTCCTCCTCTTGGACTTCAATTTGGATCACCAAATAATTGTAAAACTTGGATAATTCATCTACTTTGGGCTTGAGCTCTTCCTCTATAATTAAAAGCTTCTTTATTTGCCATTGAAGTCCAGCAACCTTAGAGTGCAACTCTTTAGCTTGAGATCTTGTAAATGGCCTTGGAGCTTCCAAAACTCTATCCTTGTCCTTGATGCTATCAGTATACTGCTATCACTGATCAATATCTCCTGCTGTGGAACCACCTGCATCCATTTAAAGATGCAGCTCCCCCGGCAAAAGGGACATTAGTACAGTCGAATAGCACTAGTATGTATAACTAAACACCCTCTCAATATAATAAATAATAAAAACAAGAATATCATAATATCAATGAAAGACTTAATCGACATCAAACCTCAATTTAGGATCAAGACAGTGTTATCTCACAATGGGAGATGTTTAGTATCGATATTCCATTATTCACAAAACCATTAGTCACAATACCAATACCACCGTACTCTTAGCACGGAATCCGATCACGACCCGATCAGCTAGGCTATCTCATTAGAGATATTAACCGCAATTACCTTCAGTATCAGTACCACCGTCTTTAACACGGAGTCCGGTCACGACCTGATCGGCTAGGCTATCCATTAGGGACATCGACCACAATCACAATTTCAATTACAATTTCCAGCACAATCACCACCATGTGTGCGGCATGGTGTTTGATCACGACCCGATCGGCTAGGCTGTCTTATTCGAGACATCAATCTTTTTGTATCAATCATCGCATTTTATATTACTTTCACATCTTTTCATTTCATTGGCACTATTGGCCATAATTATAAGATCATTCTTGGCACGTTGGCCGTATTTAGTATTTCATGCTCACCTTTTCACTTTCTAACATCAACATCATCAACAATAACAACCACAATTCAAATCAAGGCATGTAGTACACATGTGAGCAATTAAGAGTCTAAGGCACATAGAGATTCTTCATAAAATTTGGCATAATAGCCTTCGTTTGAATTTATCTTGACGTCGAACATTTCTAATGCACAGCCCATATTTTTAATACATCCTCAATTGATAACATAACATAAGTAAAGCATTTGGGCTACTTGTTGAACATATATCTTTCAACCCAATCTTACTCGGAATAGCCAATTTTATAATAAACCACTCGGGACTTACATAATTCACATGAATATCGTGGGATCCAATTCTAAGAGAAGAGTTTAGCCAACATACCTCAATTGAGCTTCCTTAAACTCTAAAATATTCCGAAATTCTTAGCAACTTCAATCTATTGTAGAAATATAACAAATTGAATCAAAATTAGGAAGATGCTCATGGTTCTAGCTCATTTGAGCATTTTATCAAACACTAGGTGTGCATTAAGGTTTTATGTTCCTTTTATAGAGGATTCCATCATCACACAACCCAATCTTTACCATTTTTAACTCAACAATCTTTCTACACCCTTTGATAACACATGCATGTAAGATAAACAACTCTCACGCCCAAATATTATCTTGCTAATTACCCATTTCTAGACAAATTCAAAATTAAGGGTTAGAGTGTAGAATCTTACCTTTAGGATGAAGACCTTGTGGATTTTCCTTGTTAATCTTCCAGGATTTGAGCAAGAATTGAAGAATCAATTATTGAGGAACACATTCTCACTCTAGGGCATGCTCAACAATCTTCCTACACCCTTTGATAACACATGCATGGAAAATAAACAACTCTCACGTCAAAAAATTATCTTGCTAATTACCCATTTCTAGACAAATTCGAAATTGAGGGTTAGGGTGTAGAATCTTACCTTTAGGATGAAGACCTTGTGAGTTTTCCTTGTTAATCTTCCAAGATTTGAGCAAGAATTGAAGAATCAATTATTGAGGAACACCTTCTCACTCTAGGGCATTTTCTCTCACTCTAAAATGTCAGATTTTGACTCAAAAATGGCCCAAAGCGTGTATTTAATGAAGTAGGGTCGGGTTTTAAAAACCCAAAAATGAAGCTCCGGAACAAGATCTGCGATCACATAATCTATATGCGGACTGCATATTGGTTGCTTAATCGGTGACCAAAACCGGCCAAACGTCTGTCTGTGTCTGCGGTCACTATGCGACCCGCAGACTTCTTCTGCGGTCGCATAATGAACCGCAGAACAGTTCTGCGGTCGCATAGTCGACCGCAGAATGGCATCCAACTTATCCTCTCCTGCATCACTTCTGCAGCCATTATGTGGCCCGCAAAGTGATTCTGCGATCGTATAATAGACCGCAGAAATGCATTTCGCGGCCAAACTTTTTCCTTTACTTTCCTACAAAATCCTCAAACATGTAATCCCAATTCGGCACCAAGAAACATTATTTTCTTTTGGCAAATTTTACTGGGCTTTATACTTAAGTACTTCAAACAAATTTTCGGGGTGTTACAGATAGGGCCGACAACAAGGCCCTAGCTATACCTCAAAACGGTATGTACAAAGGATAAGAGATACAGGACCCCAAAATGAAGTGGGGCTCACCAAGTCAGCTGAGGAGAGGGTGTGCTGCTTTCTCCGATCAATACCATCTGCTATGGAACCACCTGCATCCATTAAAGATGCAGCGCCCCCTTCAAAAGGGACGTTAGTACATATGGTACTAGTATGTAAAACTAAACACCCTCTCAATAGAACGAGCAACAGTAAACGGAGAATAAAACATGAAATCAATAAGAGACTCAGACACTATCAAGGTGTCGAGTTAGGGGAAAGGTAAA
Organism: Nicotiana otophora; assembly: GCA_000715115.1. Taxonomy (NCBI): domain Eukaryota; kingdom Viridiplantae; phylum Streptophyta; class Magnoliopsida; order Solanales; family Solanaceae; genus Nicotiana; species Nicotiana otophora. The sequence continues at coordinate 27,280 of AWOL01S0037077.1, read as the reverse complement.
TTTTAAGTAAGTTTCGGTAATTTAAGTTGGGAGATCTTTAGCACCGATACACCACCGTGTTTTAGCACGGAGTCCGATCTCAGCCCGACTGGCTAAGTCGTCTCACCCTGAGACATACACTCATAATACCACCATGTTAGCGGCATGGCATCCGATCTTAGCCCGATCGGCTAATCCATCTCACCACAATGCCATGTGGGTCGACATCACATCACATCTCACTAGCAATAATATCATCCCATTTAAGGGGAAACATCTCAACACACCAATATCATCCCATATAAGGGGAAATGTCTCATCACATTAATACGGGGATTTACCCCTCAATCACTCCTACACTGTCACGTGTAGTTTCGGGGTTAGGTTGTCCCGACCTACCCTTCCTCGGTGGATAAACACTAATCCCAAGGCATTTATTATTAAAAGGATTTACCACTCATTTACATGTCATTCATTTTGTTGGCACCATTGGTCATAACGCAATATCATCCTTGGCACGTTGGCCGTACTTCATAATTCATGCTCACTATTTAACTTTCAAACATTATCACGGATTGTCAACAACAAACATTTCTAGTCAAGACTTTAAGCACACATTTGAGCAATTTAGGTTCTTATGCACATGTGATTTCTGACACAATTTGATATGATCACTTTCATTTGGGCTTGACTTGAAGTCACAACATTTTAATACATATTAATACTTTGAACACGCTCCCGAAGAATAACATAATATGACAACAATATTCAGGAAAACATTTTGAACATATTCATATATATACATCTCTCGACACCAAACTTATTCAGAAAAGTCAATTCATAATGGACAACTCGGGACTTACAAGAACATCGTGGGAATTCAATTCTAAGAGAGAAGTTTAGCCAACATACCTTGCTTCGAGCTTTTAAAATTACTACAATGTTCCGAAAATCTTAGCCACTTCGATCTATTTAGAGATATAGCAAAATTGAACACAAATTAGGAAGGAGTTCATAGTTCCAACTCACTTGAGCATTTTACCAAACACTAGGTGTGCATTAAGGTTTTAAGGTCCTCCTATGGTGGATTCTTTCATCCCACTACCCAAAGTTTACCCAAATGAGCTCAACAATCTTCCCACTACCCTTGATGGTACATGCATGTAAAATAAACAACTCCCACACCCAAGAATTGCTTGGCTTATTACCTATTTTCAGTTAAAATCACGAAATTGAGGGCTATAGGGTAGAATCTTACCTCTAGGATGAAGACCTAGTGAATTCATCTTGTAAATGCTTCAACTTTGAGCAAGAATTGATGAATGAAAAGCTTAGGAACTTCCCCTCTCACTCTACGGCACTCCCTCTCTCTAGAAATATAAGTTTTAACCTTCTAAAATGATCCCTAAGATTGTTTTAAAAGAATGGGGACGGGTTCAAAAATTAGAAAAATGAAGCCCCGATGCAGATCTGCAGTCGCATATGCGACCGCATAACGCTTCTGCGGTCCGCAAAATGGGTCGCATAATGGTCCTCTGGAATTGGGCATTTCTGCCTCACTCTGCAACCGGTTTGTGGTTGCATAATGCGCTGTAGAACCTCCCTCCAGAAATATTTGTGATGGGTCTGCGATAGGTTATGCGACCGCATAATGGTCCAAACATTTGCCCAAATTTCTGCCTCAGTCTGAGGCAGATCTACGGTACACAGATTGGTTCTACGATTGCATATTGGGCCGCAGAAATGCCCTGCACTTCCAAAAAATATTCTTCAACTCCCCAACGCACTGTTCAATAACACATAAGCCTACTTCGGCACCACCAACCCTCAAGGCCATGTTTAGAAGTGTTACTCACCTCAATCTGGGCAAATCCCAGCTCCAACACAGCTTTGCCTCGTGAAACGGCCTCCGAATGCCCCGAATCTAGCCACAAATAATGCAATACAATCAACACGGGCTAAAGGAATTAATTCCATAAGGAAATACTAAGTTATTAATCAAAAGTCAAAAGTCAACTCAAAAGCCTGCCCCAGGGCCCACATCTTGAAATCTGATAAAAGTCACAAAACTCGAGAGCCTATTCAACCACGAGTCCGACCATACCAAATTTACCAAAATCCGACACCAAATCGCCACCCACATCCCCACATCAAACTCTCCAAATCCCTAGCCTCAAACTCCCAAATTCCACCTTAAATACACACAAACTAGGTGGACAAATCAATGGGGAAACACAATTATTGAATAAATTAGACCACGGATGACTTAACTCAAGGAATCCCCCAAAAATCCTTTCAAGAATCGCCAAATCCCGAGCTTAAAATGTTTAAAATGGCGAAAATCTCGGAACCCTCGTTTTTAAAACACTACCCAGGCTTTTCACACCTGTGGGCCAAATATTTGCACCTGCGGAACCGTTTTGGCTGTAAAATCCTCCGCTTCTACGGAAATCACTTAAATCCCCAGGGCCTGCATCTGCGCTCCAGGTTTTGCACCTGCGTAGGCGCTTCTGTGGCCCACTATCCGCTTCTGTAGAAACAGACCTCGCCCCTCAACTCCGCATCTGCGGAGCCTTGCTCGCACCTACGGGCTCGCAGATGCGGTTACCCCCTCGCACCTGCGTCCTGCCCCAGGCTAGCCCAGTTCCGTCCCTGCGCAAATCCAACCGCATCTGCGGCATCGCACCTGCGGCCAATCCCTCGCATGTGCGATCATGCCAGAAAACTCCCAGCTTCAGCAATGCACTAAGTCTCATTTTCGATCTGTTAACCATCTGAACTCAACCCGAGTCCCTCGGGACCTCAACCAATTATACCAACAAGTTCGAAAATATGATACGAACTTAGTCGAGCCCTCAAATCACCTCAAACAATACCAAAACCACGAATCGCCCCCAATTCAAGCCTATTGAAACTAAGGAATTCCAACTTCTATAAACGACGCCGAAACCCAACAAATCACGTCCGATTGACCCCAAATTTTGCACACAAGTCACAAATAACACCTCGGACCTACTTCAACTCCCGAAACTCCAATACGAGCTCAGTAACAACAAAGTCCACTCTCGGTCAAACTTCCAAATTTCTAATTTTTGCGACTTCAAGCCTACTTCAACTACGGGCCTCCAAATCACTATCTGGGCATGCTCCTAATTCCAAAATCACCCAACGGAGCTAACGGAACAATCAAAAATCCATTCCGGATTCTTTTACACATAAGTCAATATCCGGTCAACCTTTTCAACTTAAGCTTCCAACTTTGAGACTAAGTATCTCAATTCATTTTGAAACCTCACCGGACCCGAACCAACTACCCCGGTAAGTCACATAGCAGTTATAAAGTACAAAATGAGCAGTAAATGGGGGAACGAGGCTAAAACTCTCAAAACAATCGGCCGGGTCATTACATCCTCCCCTTCTTAAACAAATATTTGTCCTCGAACGGGTTTAGAACCGTACCTGGTGTCTCACATAGGCGTGGATACCTGCTCTGTATCTCCCGCTTGGTCTCCCAAGTAGCCTCCTCAACTGGCTGACCTCTCCACTGCACCTTCACTGAAGCTATGTCCTTTGACCTCAACTTTCGAACCTGCCAATCCAATGGCCACCGGCTCCACATCATAAGTCAAATCACCATCCAACTAAACCGTGCTAATATCCAAAACATGAGATGGATCGCCGACATTCTTTCGAAGCATAGAAACATGAAATACCGAATGCACACTCGACAAACTAGGTGGCAAGGCAAGCTTGTAAGGCACCTCTCCAACCCTTTGAAATACCTCAAACGGCCCAATATACCGAGGGCTCAATTTGCCCTTCTTCGCGATTCTCATAAGACCCTTCATGGGTGACACCTTGAGTTGTACCTTTTCCCGAACCATGAAAGCAACGTCACAAACCTTCCTATCGGCGTAACTCTTCTGTCTGGACTATGCTGTGCGAAGCCGATCCTGTATCAATTTAGCCTTGTCCGAAGCATCCTGAACCAAGTCAGTACCCAATAGCCTAGCTCCCCTAGCTCGAAATAACCCATCGGAGATCGACACCATCTCCCATATAGAGCCTCATACGGAGCCATCTGAATGCTCGACTGGTGGCTGTTGTTGTAGGCAAACTCCGCGAGCGGCAGAAACTAATCCCAAGAACCCCTGAAATCAATGACACAAGCGCGTAGCATGTCCTCCAATATCTGAATAATGTGTTTAGACTATCCATCCGTATGAAGGTGAAATGTTGTACTCAACTCAACGTGGGTGCCCAACTCTCGCTGTACGGCTCTCCAAACCTGTGATGTAAATTGTGTGCCCCAATCTGAAATGATGGACACTGGCATAACGTGAAGGCGAACAATCTCGCAGATGTAAATCTCAGCCAACCGCTCTGAAGAATAAGTAGTCCCAACTGGAATGAAGTATGCGGACTTGGTCAGCCGATCCACAATCACCCAAATAGCATCGAACTTCCTCGAAGTCCGTGGGAGCCCAACTACAAAATCCATGGCGATTCGCTCCCATTTCCACTCTGGAATCTCTAGCCTCTGAAGCAATCTACCCAGTCTCTGATGCTCATACTTCACCTGCTGACAGTTAAGGCACCGAGCTGCAAATCCTACTATATCCTTCTTCATTCTCCTCTACTAATAATGCTGCCTCAAGTCCTGGTACATCTTCGCGACACCCGGATGAATGGAATACCGCGAACTGTGGGCCTCCTCAAGAATTAACTCACGTAACCCATCTACATTAGGCACACAAATCTGACCATGCATCCTTAACACCCCATAGTCCCCAATGGTAACATCTCTGGCATCACCGTGCTGAATCGTGTCCTTAAATACAAGCAAATGAGGATCATCATACCGGCGCTCTCTGATGCGATCATATCAGGAGGACCGAGAAACCACACAAGCTAAAACTCTGCTGGGCTCCGAAACATCTAATCTCACAAACTGGTTGGCCAAGGCCTGAACATCAACTAGAAGCGGTCTCTCACTAACAGGAATGAATGCAAGGCTACCCATACTCACTGCCTTTCTACTCAAGGCATCGGCCACCATATTGGCCTTCCCGGGATGTTACAGAATAGTGATATCATAGTTCTTTAGCAGCTCCAACCATCTCCGCTGCCTCAAATTTAGATCCTTCTGTTTGAACAAGTGTTGGATACTCCGATGATCTATAAATACCTCACAAGACACACCATAGAGATAGTGCCTCCAAATCTTCAATGCATGAACAATGGCAGTCAACTCCAAGTCATGAACATGGTAGTTCTTCTCTTGGGGCTTCAATTGACACGAAGCATAAGCAATCACTCTACCCTCCTGCATCAATACACACCCAATAACAATCCTAGAAGCATCACAATACATTGTATAAGAGCCTGAAGCTAAAGGCAAAACTAGAACTAGAGTTGTGGTCAAGGCAGTCTTGAGCTTCTGAAAGCTCTCCTCACACTCATCCGACCACCTGAAAGTATCACTCTTTTGGGTAAATTTGGTCAAAGGCGATGAAATAGACGAGAAACCCTCCACGAAGCGACGATAATAACCGGCCAAGCCGAGAAAGCTCCAAATCTCCATAGCTGAGGACGACCTGGGCCAAATCTGAACTGACTCTATCTTCTTCGGATCCACCTAAATCCCCTCACTGGACACCATGTGTCCCAAGAACGCCACTGAACTACGCAAAAATTCACACTTGGAGAACTTGGCATAAAGTTTCTCCTCCCTCAACCGCTGCAACACAACTCTCAAATGTTGGGCATGCTCCTCCTGGCTATGAGAGTATGTCAGGATATCATCAATGAACACTATAAAAAATGAGTCGAGAAAAGGATGAAATATATTGTTCATCAGATGCATAAATGTTGTTGGGGAGTTGGTCAGCCCAAAAGACATCACAAGGAACTCATAATGACCATAACGGGTCCTGAATATTGTCTTTAGAATATCCGAGTCCCGAATCATCAACTGGTGATACCCAGACCTCAAGTCAATCTTAGAGAACACTCTCGCTCCCTAAAGCTGGTCAAATAGATCATCGGTGCATGGCAAAGGATACTTGTTCTTGATTGTAACTTTGTTCAACTGCCTATAATCGATGCACATCCGCATAGTACCATCCTTATTCTTCACAAACAGGACTGGTGCACCCCAAGGTGATACACTGGGTCTAATAAACCCCTTATCAAGAAGTTCTTCAAGCTGCTCTTTCAATTCCTTCAACTCAGTTGGTGCCATACGATACGGAGGAATAGAAATGGGCTAAGTGCCCGATACCAAGCCAATACTAATGTCAATATCCTTGTCGGGCGGCATGCCCGGTAGGTCTACAGGAAATACATCCGGAAAATCTGGCACCAACGGAACGGAATCAATAAAAGGAGTATCAGCACCAATATCCCTCACAAAGGCCAAATAAGATAAACAGCCCTTCCCAACAATCCGTTGGGCCTTCAAATATGAAATCACTCTGCTGAGAACATAGTTTAGAGAACCTCTCCACTCAATCCTTGGCAACTCTAGCATCATCAACGTCACGGTCTTAGCGTGACAATCCAGAACAGCATGACATGGAGACAACCAATCCATACCCAAGATCACGTCGAAATCAACCATACTAAGCAATAAGAGATCAACTCTAGTCCCCAATCCCCTAATAGTCACTACATACGACCGATATACATGGTCCACAATAATGGTGTCCCCCACTGGCGTAGATACATGAACAGATGAAACTAAGGACTCACGGGGCATATCCAGATAATGAGCAAAATACGATGATATATACGAATAAGTGGAACCAGGGTCAAATAATATAGAGGCATCACTGTGGCATAATGAGATAATACTTGTGATCACTGCATCTGAAGCAACAGCATTTGGTCTGGCAGGAATAGTATAGAATCGAGCCTGACCGCCACCTGATCGGCCTCCCCCTCTTGGGCGATGCCTAGCTGACTGAGCCCCACCCTGAGCTGGGTGGGTGGGTTGTGAAGTAACAGGTGCTGAAGTCATAGTATGACTCCTCTGCTGAGCTGGACCTCCCGAAAGGGGGGGACAATGTCTCTTTATGTGACCCAAATCTCCACACTCAAAACAACCCCTCCCTGCAAATGGCGGTGAGTACTGAGGCGGACCACAAGGGCAAGAATAACTATCAGAAGGACCTGGTACAGATGAATTCTAAACTGATGGTGCACGAGACGAACTCTAAGCTGGAAGGGCACTGAGAGATGACTGACCCTCATGAGCACTGTATGAACCATGGCTGGATGATGCACCATGATGAACCAGATGAGCCATCTAGGCATGCCTATATGGACGTCCCATGCTGTGGTAGAACTGACCCCCAGAAGGAAAACCGCCTAAACCACCCGAGCTACGAGGCCTCTTGGCCTCCCTCTCTCCGCGCTCCTGACTGCGGACCATCTCTATCTACAGAGCAATATTGACCACCTCGTCGAAAGTAGCACTAGATACCCTCTCCCTAGTCATAAGCAACCACAGCTGATATGTGAGGCCATCAATAAACCTCTTAATCCTCTCTCTATCAGTGGGAAATAGCCAAACTGCGTGATGAGCCAACTCTGAAAACCTCATCTCGTACTGGGTCACAGACATGCCTTCCTAACGTAGCTTTTCAAATTGTCTGTGCATATCCTCCCTGTGAGACTGCGGTACGAACTTCTCCAATAAGAGAACGGAGAACTCCTGCCATGTAAGTGGTGCTGCACTAACTGGCTTGCGCCTCTCATAAGCCTCCCACCATCTGAAAGCAGCCCTAGTAAATTGAAAAGTAGGGAATGAGACCTCACTGGTCTCCAGGATACCTTTCGTGCAAAGAATCTGCTGGCACTTATCTAAGAAGGCCTCGGCCTCCTCTAACTCAGCCCTGCTAAATAATGGAGGCTGAAGCCTCCCAAATCTCTCTAGTCTCATTCGCTCATCATCAGTCATAACGGGACCCACCTGTGCCTGAGCAACTTCAACTGGCTGGGCTGGTAGTACCCCCCATGTCTGGAGTCCCTGCATCACCTACTCTGGAGTACGGGCGGCGGGCGTTTGTGTACCTCCCCCGGCATGAGAAGTGGCTGCTGCGGTCAAAACAGAGACCGCCTAAGCAAGGCTGGTGTACACCATCAAAATCTGAGCCAAGGCTTCCTGGAGGCCTGGAATCACAATGGGCATAGTCGGTGCCTGAGATGGCCCCACTGGCTCAACCACAACTGGAGTCTGCTCCTGAGCTGGAGCAACTGGTGGATCTGCAGGTGCTGCACTAGCTGTTGTACGAGTTGCACCTCTGCCCCTACCGCGACCTCGGCCTCTCGTGGCCCTAGCTAGTGGTACCGGTGGCTGTCCATCCTGTCCGGTAGCACATGTCCTCACCATTTGTGAAAGAATAGAAAACAGAAGTTTAGTTACCAGAATCAACAGATTCGCACGACAAGAATACAAGAATGTGAAGTTTCCTATGGGTTCGGCAGCCTCTCGAAGATAAGTACAAACGTCTCCATATCGATCCGCAAAACTCTACTAAACCTACTCATGACTCGTGAGACCTATGTAACCTAGGCTCTGATACAAACTTGTCACGACCCAAAACCAACCTGTCATGATGGCGCCTATCATGGTACTAGGCAAGCTGACTACGCAGACACTTCCAACACTCTAAAGCTTTGAAAGATACGGAAGCAGTTAAAATTAAGAAAAAACCTTTTAAAACAAAATAAGAAATCATAATTCAAAACAAAATCTCTCCTAAAACCGGGGCGTCACCGAGTACATGAACATCTACATAAAGACATAGTTTAATACACCGTCTAGGTAATAAAACTGAAACATAAAATGAAAGATAAGGGGGGGAGTCAAGGTCTGCGAACACCACTCAGCTACCTTGATAGTCTTTGAAAATTCGGATTCCACAACTCAGCAACTGTCATGACTGGAAGCACCTAGATCTGCACACGAGGTGCAGGGAGTAGTGTGAGTATAGCCAACTCAATAAGTAATAAATCTAACCTTTGGACTGAAAGGTAGTGATGAACTCAGCAGGTACAATTCAATATTGAAATAGAAGTACAGAAATGTAGGCATGCTTTCAAGCTCAACAGTTAAACTCAATTCAAGTAAGATAGATCAATTCTGAATGACATGAGGAGTATGACCTCTCTACATCTACATGCCAATGCACATGTTGTATGTGATGCACCATGCTGAAATCCTCGTGTACTCACACTCTTAGAATACTCAATCACTCAGTATTGTATATGGCCAATCCATCCCAGGGAAGATCCATCCCATATATATATACATCAACTATCAATCAGTCACTCAGTACTGTGTAAGGCCAATCCAGCCCAGGGGAAGATCCATCCCCAAATATAAATAATTCGGACAAGATCCATGTCGAGGGAAGATCTATCCCTCAATATAATCAACTGCGCTCACTAGGGGTATGTACAGACTTTGGAGGGGCTCCTTCAGCCCAAGCGCTATAATAAGACAGATCCAGGCATAAATCAATAAACATGTTGCGACGTGCAGTCCGGTCCCATAACTGACCCTCTCAATCAGCCCCTCGGCCTCACTTAATCATCAATCTCTCCAATCTCTCTCTCTCACGGGCTCACGGTGTCGTGAAACTAGCCCAAAAATGATGATATGATATAGTAAAAAATAGGAATGGAGATTGAGATATGATATGCAATGAATAAATATGACTGCGTACGAAATTTCAATGTAATCAATAAGTCAACAGCAAGGAAACGGCCACTATGGGTCCCAATAGTACCGGAAATAGCCTAAACATGATTTCTAGCATTATTGGCAGCTCATTTACTTTATCACATGATGAAAACATGGATATCATCAAGATAAATCCACTATATAGTTCCATGGAATCGACCAGGTTATAGTTCCTACGGTGCACGCCCACACACCCGTCACTTGGCATGTGCATCACCTTAACACCAAACATATAACACATAATTCAGGGTTTCGAACCTTCAAGTCCAAGTTTAGAAGTGTTACTAACCTCAATCTGGGTAAATACTCCAACACACCTTTGCCTCGTGAAACGGCCTCTGAATGCCTCGAATCTAACCACAAACAATGCGATACAATCAACACGGGCTAAATGAATTAATTCCATAAGAAAATACTAAGTCATTAATCAAAAGTCAAAAGTCAACTCAAAAACCGGCCCACGTCTCGAAATCCGATAAAAATCACAAAACTCGAAAGCCCATTCAACCACGAGTCCAACCATACCAAATTTACCAAAATCCGACACCAAATCGCCAACCAAATCCCCACATCACACTCTCCAAATTCCTAGCCTCAAACTCCCAAATTCCACCGTAAATACACATACACTAGGTGGATAAATCAATGGGGAAACATAATTATTGAATAAATTAGACCACAAATAACTTACCTCAAGGAATCCCCCAAAAATGCTCTCAAAAATTGCCAAATCCCGAGCTTGAAATGTTTGAAATGGTGAAAATCTCGGAACCCTCGTTTTTAAAACACTGGCCAGGCTTTTCGCACCTGCGGAACCGCTTTTGCGATAACATCCTCCGCTTCTGCGGAAATCACTTAAATCCCCAGGGCTCGCATCTGCGCTTCAGGTTCCGCACCTGCGGAGGCGCTTCTGCGGCCCACTATCCGCTTCTGCGGAAACAGACCTCGCCCCTCAACTCCACATTTGCGGAGCCTTGCTCGTACCTGCAGGCTCGCAGATGCGGTTACCTCCTCGCACCTGCATCCTACCCTAGGCTAGCCCAGTTCCGCACCTAAGCAAATCCATTCGCATCTGCAGCATCGCACCTGCGGCCAATTCTTCAGCAATGCACTAAGTCTCATTTTCGATCCGTTAACCATCTGAATTCAACACGAGGCCCCTGGGACCTCAACCAATTATACCAACAAATCCTAAAATACGATACGAACTTAGTCGAGCCCTCAAATCACCACAAACAACATCAAAAACATGAATCGCCCCCAATTCAAGCCTATTGAGACTAAGGAATTCCAACTTCTACCAACGATTTCGAAACCCATCAAATCACGTCCGATTTACCCCAAATTTTGCATACAAGTCACAAATAACACCACGGACCTACTCCAACTCCTGGAACTCCAATCCGAGCTCAATAACCACAAAGTCCACTCTCAGTCAAACTTTCATATTTCTAATTTTTGCCATTTCAAGCCTAATTCAACTACGGACCTCCAAATCACTATCCGGGCATGCTCCTAAGTCCAAAATCACCCAACGGAACCAACAGAACCATAAAAATTGATTCTGGAGTCGTTTACACATAAGTCAATATTTGGTCAACCTTTTCAACTTAAGCTTCCAACTTTGACACTAAGTGTCTCAATTCATTTCGAAACCTTACCGGACCCGAACCAACTACCCCGGTAAGTCACATAGCAGTTATAAAGTACAAAATGAGCAGTAAATTAGGGAACAGGGCTACAACTCTCAAAATGACCGGCCGAATTTTTACAATTAATCAACACTCGGGAAAAAGAGAGTTTTATGCAATATTTTTATAGAAAAGAGATTGTGTATATTATAGAAAAGTGATTTTGTAGTTGAATCAGTTTACAAATTAAACAAAAACGCTCTTAACAAAGTTATTTTCAATATAAAACTTATATCATAATGCACTAATAGTGCAAACCAATAAAAATATTTTACAGCAATTTCAGGGAAAAAAAGATGAAAAATCATGTATCAACCCAAAATATTTAGTACCCATAAAATATTTACTAACCATAATATAGTTTGGTCATTGAAGTTATGAACTTTGAAATCTTTGAGTTTTGATGCTTAATTATTGATTTTAAATGTTATTTTGATCCTCGGGGGAGAGGGGAGGGGAGGGGGGAGGGTGAATTTCGAATTGATTTTGTATCATTTTTTGCCTTAATGAGTTAGTTGATATGTTGGTGTTACACAGTGCTTCCCGATCGCATAAGAGGAATGGGGCTGGGGGTAGGTTTAACATCGCGATCGCGTAGCTAGTATCACAATTGTGTAGTGTCTTCTAGCGCTTTAGGGAGGGGGAATTGCTCTCCGCGATCGTAATGGTAGTCTAGCGATCGCGTAGAAGGAGTTAGGAGCAGGGGACATTTATTCTTCGCAAACGCGACATTAGGATCGGGAACGTGAAGGCTTCCAGGCCTTTTGGGGGCATTGTTATTTTCCCTTCCCGAACGGGTGGGTGTGCGGAAAATGCGAAGGCATGGCTTGGGGTTGCCTTACGCGAACACGGATGGGCTTCGTGAATCTGGTGGTTATTGACCACTGGTCATCGCGAACGCGAAGAAGAAAGTTCACCCAGGTATAAATAATACTGAAAATATGGATTTAGCAACTTTTCATCATTTTTGAGACCTAGACCACGGATTTGGGTGATATTTAAGAGGATTTTCATCCCAACTTTTGAGGTTAGTAATTTTTACCTAGTTTTGATTTATTCCCATGAATTCACATAGATTTGTATCCCTAAATCTAGTACTTTTAAGTGTAAAAATTGGGGTTCTGGGGAAAAACATCTAAGGGCTAATTTTGGACCTCGATTTGAGGTCCAATTATGATGGAAATCACATATTTGGACTCGGGAGAGAATGGATAAACATGAATTAGTCTTAGTTTTAGATTTCGATCAAGTGGACCCATCTTGAATTTATGTCTTTTTCAAATATGATAAAGATCGAACCTTTTTTTATATTAGAATAGTTTATATAGTTTGTTTTGACTTATTTGAGTAATATTTGACTAGATTCAGGTGGTTTGCAGGCTTGATCTAAGGGAAAGCTGTGTTGGATTGTCGATTTTGTTCTGGAAAGAGGTAAGTATAGAAAGTCTTGTAGTTATTCTTGGTTGTTGTTCTCTATTATGGTGCCTCATTATAATATTGTGGTGTGATGTTATTTCTGGCTTGTTATCTATTTTCTTATAATTTTATGACTTTACTCGTTTCTCTATATTGCCATTACTTTTCAGCTTACAACTTTTACAAGTTTATAGTGAGTGTCTTATCAGAGCACCGTCACTACCTCGTCGAGGTTAGGCTCGATACTCACTGAGTACAGGGGGTCGGCTATGCTCATACTATACTTTTGTAATTCTTGTGCAGATCCCGGTATTGGTCCCAGCAGTGCTCATAGAGGTGGTTAGCCCAGACTATTTATGAGACTTGAGGTAGTGTTGCATGGCGTTCGCAAACCCTGGAGTCCCCTACCTATCCCAATTTATTGTTTATTATAACATACAGTATTGTATTTAATTTGCATATTGTGTATTTAGTACTTTTAGTGGCTCATGTACTTGGACACCAAATCTTGGGATAGTTTTAGACAACGATGGGTTGTAGCCTTATTATGTATTTATGAGACTTCATACTTTATCTTTATTTTCATGTTGTTAATTGTTAAACTTGTTTTGCTTATTGTTGTTAAATGTTGGATTGCCTAGCAAGCGATGGTAGGTGCAATTATGACCCCATGGTTGGGATTTTGGGTTGTAACAAGTTGATATTAGAGCCCTAGGTTGCGTAGGTCTCACGAATCAAGAGCAAGCTTGGTAGAGTCTTGAGGATCGACAGACGTCTGTACTTATCTTCTGAAGGCTATAAGGCTTTAGGAAACATCACTTTCTTTCTTTCTATATCGTGCAATTTTGTTCTATTCTAAAATTTGAATATTTCTTCCCTTATTCTCTCATAGATAGTGAAGACAAGTACTTCAGTCGCAGCCGAGTAGGAGCCCCAGATTGCAGTCACTACTAGGGTTAGGGGTCGGGGAAGGGGCAGAGGCAGAGTTAGACCAAAACTTAGGGTGCACGTGGTGGCACCTATAGTCGAGCCTCAGCTAGCTCTGGATGGTGAGATTCCAGTTCAGGTCGAGCCGATTAGACAAACTCAGGTTTTTGAGGGATTTATTACTACCCTAGTGCTTCAAGATGGCTTAGTCCGCATGGTTGAACTTATGGAGAGTATGGTTTACGTCAGTATGCTTCCTATGGCACTAGCCGCTTCTCAGGCCGGGGGAGGAGTTCACACTCCCATTACTCGCGCCCTAGATTTGATGGCCCATGGTTATCAAACCCTAGTAGTGATACCAGTTGGGGTGGTTTAGCTTTTTGATGTCGCTCAAGCTGAGGTTAGCCTCGCAATGTCGGCTGACGAGCTGAAGAGGCTAGATAGGTTCACAAAGTTTTCTCCTCCTCACTTCAGCGGTATGCCTTCAGAGAATGCCTAGGTGTTCTTGGACCGTTGACATGAGATTCTGTGAAATTTGGGACTAGTTGAGTCCAATGGAGTTGATTTCACCGTCTTTAAGATGCATGGCTCAGCCAAGAGGTGGTGGCATGTTTATGAGTTGGGTAGACCAGCAATATCACCTCCTCTTACTTGGGCTCAATTTTCACAGTCGTTCTTGGAGAAGTTCATTCCACTCACTCAGAGAGATACGCTATGCAGCTAGTTTGAGCGTCTTCAGTAGGGTAGCATGACAGTCACCTTATATAAGACAAGGTTTGTTGATTTGTCTCGTCATGCAGCTATCCTGATCCCTATTGAGAGGGAGAAAGTGTGGAGGTTCATAGAGGGTCTTACCTATGGTATCAGACTACAGATGGCTATGGAGGTCGAGACTGAGACTTCTTTCACTAGATGGTTGAGATTACTTGGAGGATTTAGTGGATTCGAGGCTAGGTAAGGGAGGCGACTTCTAGTAATAGGCATTGTCATTTGGTGGTTTTAGTGATGTCTCATCTAGAGGCAGGGGTTCTTTTGGTAGAGGTCATACTATTCGACTAGTGCAGTCAGTGCTCCAGGTTTCTCATGGTACTTTAGGAAGCCTTTGTGCTTATGTTTCTCGCTTGGGGCAGTCATCATACAATTCACCTTCAGCAACTCCGGTCTAGAGTTACTATGGTGGTCATTTGGGTGGTCAGGGACAGCTTCTGATTCAGCAACCATGCCAGCTGAGGAGTTGCTTTGACTGTGGATATGCAGATCATATCAGGAAGTTTTGTCCTAAGGTGCATAGCAGTATTCCAGTGTAGGGTACTACTGCCATGATTCTGGCATCAGTTGCTACACCACCCTCTCAGCCAGTTAGAGGTAGGGGTCAGCCATCTAGGGATGTAGGCCAGTCACTAAGAGGTCGTCCTAGAGATGGAGGACAAGGTTGGTGGGGCTCAGCCCCATTGTTATGTATTTCCCAATAGACCTAAGGTAGAGTCATCGGATGCATTCATTACATGCATTATCTTAGTCTGTTTTATACGGGTTCTAGTTATTCATATGTGTCTTTATATTTTGCATCGCACTTGAGTATGCCTCATGATTTTCTTAATATTCTTGTTTCTGTGTCTACATCGGTTAGGGATTCTATAGTAGTTCATAAGGTGTACCGGTCTTGTGTTGTCACTATAATAGTTCTGATACTATATTTGATCTCTTGTTGTTGTATATGGTAGTTTTTTAGGTTATTCTCGGTATGGATTAGTTTTCCCCATATCATGATATCTTGGATTGTCATGCCAAGACTTTGACTTTAGCTATGCTAGGGTTGCCGAGATTAGAGTGGAGTGGGACCCTTAGCCATTCTACTAGTAGGTTGGTTTCATTTTTGAAGGCTCGGCATATGGTTGAGAAGGTATGCTTAGCATATTTGGGTTAAATTGGAGATTCTAGTGTGGAGGTTTCTTCTATGGATTCAGTACCAGTGGTAAGAGAGTTCCCAGAGGTGTTTCCTGCAGACTTACCAAGCATTGCCTCCCGATAGGGATATTGACTTTAGCATTGACTTGGTTATGGGCACCCAACCTATTTTTATTCCACCATACCGTATGACTCCAGCTGAGTTGAAGGAATTGAAGAAGCAATTGTATGATTTGCATTCATTAGACCGAGTGTTTCTCCTTGGGGTGCGGCGGTGTTGTTTGTGAAGAAGAGGGACGGATCTATGAGAATGTGCATTGATTATTAGCAATTAAACAAGGTTACTACCAAGAACAAGTATCCATTGCCTAGGATTTATGATTTGTTTGACAAGCGTCAAGGTGCCATGGTGTTTTCCAAGATTTATTTGAGATCCAGCTACCACCAGGTGAAGATTAGGGCATCGGACGTCCCTAAGACAGCTTTTAGGACTCGATATGGTCATTATGATTTCTTGGAGATGTCGTTTGTTTTAGTAATGCCCTAGTAGCTTTCAAGGATTTAATGAACTGAGTGTTCATGCCTTAGTTGGATTCCTCTGTGATTGTATCCATTGATGACATTCTGGTTTACTCTCGTAGTAGAGAGGGGCATTGGCAACACCTGTAGATAGTGCTTCAGACTTTGAAGGATCGTCAACTTTATATTAAGTTTTCAAAGTGTGAGTTCTGGTTGGACTAAGTTGCAATCTTGGGTAATGTTGTGTCTTTTGATGGTATCAAGGTTGATCCTAAGAAGATTCAGGCAGTTTAAAACTGTCCTAGGTCTACTTCAACACGGAGATTCGGAGTTTCTTGGGTTTGGCTGGCAATTATCGTTGCTTTGTGGAGGGTTTTTCATCTATTGTAGCCCCATTGACCAAGTTGACTCATATGGGAGCTCTTTTCAGATGGTCTGATGAATTTAAAGGGAGCTTTCAGATGTTCAAGACTTCTTTGACTATATCTCTGGTGTTGGTGTTGCGCATAGGTTCGGGGCCTTATACTGTGTATTGTGATGTTTCGCTTGTTGTACATAGTGCCATATTGATGTAGGATGGTAGGGTGAATTTCTATGTGTCTAGTCAGTTGAAGATCCATGAGAAGAACTATCATGTGCATGAATTGGAGCTGGCGGCTATTGTGCACGCGCTCGAAATTTGGAGGCATTACTTGTATGATGTGTCATATGAAGTCTATTGTTGCACCATGTGTGTCCCAAAGTGATGTATAATGAATGTGAGACTTCTTAATCATGATTTAAATGAGTTTAAAGTAATAATATGACTATATATGATGTTTGAATATAAAATACAAAGTTTGGGGAAAATCGAATTTAAGTTGCGGAAAGACCTACTAAGGATTTGCCTTCTAATGAAGCTTTTTGAGCAATACATTTCGTGTGTTATATGAGGTCTTTTGGGACATATTATATACAAAATTTAAGTTCTTGGAATTTATTTTCCAACACTCTTAACTGTTCATTCTTACGACGTCCGGATAAAAAGATATAAGCGTCTGAAGATGATCCAATGCTAGGGTGCCAAGCTAGCACCTCTTTGACTTTTCAAAAGTGGATAAATATATGCCTTATGTCGTCTCTTTCTTCATTTTTCCACATACCACGACCAAAATAAGACCTTAAAACTTACCCTTAAGCTTTCTACAAGGGTTTCAAAAAGGATTAACATCCCGGGTATGAAATCAAGAAGCACTAATATTAGAACGATCCCTACAACATAAGTATCATTATACCTCCACTCTTTTTCTTTGTAGTTTGAGTTTTGGAAGGTACTTCATAGTTAAGAAAATGCATTCTTTATGTATTTAAGCTTTTAAATATCAAGGAAGGTTGATAAATTCATTTCCTAATAGTTAGAACTCATGGGACGGTGATAGGAAGCCGTGAGTTTGATTTATTCCACTTTTAGTGGACTGTTTTGTAGTCCACTCGTGTTGGCCTCTTGTGCTACTGATTTATGAAGTTTGGAAGGATAAAAAGCGTGGATAAATGCCACATATGGTAGGGTAGTGGTCTGGTCGCTCGTCGTTGCAGTTTCAGGCTACTTGATAACTTGTTGACTGGGTGTGTTATGGTATATTTGGGTTTTTTGTTGTATTAAAGGTCCCGAATTGTAGTTAGGTTGTTTTTGAGTTATTGATTGTATTGTGTTTATATCTCGCCTATAGTAGGCTTGAGGGAGCAGTAAAATCAGGGGAAATGCTGCCCGTTTTATTTTAGAATCGAGTTATCATTTGAGATACATGATATACTAGCGCCATCTAAGTTGTACATGTATTTCTTTGTTATTGGGTTGGTGCGCTAGTTGTCATAAGCTTGTTGTTCAGTTGCATTGACGACTTATGGTATGTTATGGCTATCCTTTCTTTCCTTTTGATGTGATCCATATGATACAACGAAACAAGCAAGCATGCAACATTCACAAATGATTCTATTCTTAGAAGTACTAGGGTTGCCTATGTTCTTGATTCCCAATATGTCCTACTATCATATCGTATATTCATGGGTCTCAGAAAATATTTAAGTTGATAAAGATTATTTCATAATATTAACCGAAGGCATATTGATCTTATGACATTCCGAGAAATCTTATTGACTTACTTCTTATGCATTGCATTCATTTATACATGTACATTGACCCATGACCAGATGGCGTTATATACGCATATATTATATGTATATGGGGTATAGGGAAAGGTTACGGTGTTATATACACACCACCACCTGATCAGTTGGTATACATTGATGAATTTGCCCACTGAGGCCGAGATGATATGATGGGATGCCCTCAAAGGCTTGATGAGGTTATGTACGCACATACATATGCATGATATGACATTTATATGCATATGCATGACATTATAAATGTTTCATGATTCACCGAGTTATTCAGACTCACATGTTAAGTCCTTTACTCCATGTTTCTTTCATGTCTTTTACATACTGATTTTTATGCCTTACATACTCGGTACATTATTCATACTGGCGCTATTGCCTGGGGGCCTGCGTTTCATGCCCATAGGTGTAGGTGGACTGGCTGATGGTCCCTCTTCTTAGGATCCTTGCTTAGCGAGAGTTGGTGTGCTCCATTTGATCTGGAGCTACTATTAGGTTTTGATACTATATTTTGTATACATATATGGGTATGATGGGGCCCAGTCCCGTCCTTTATACAGTTGGACACTCTATTAGAGGTCTGTAGACAGTCATGTATAGTTGGATAGTATGTGGCCTTGTCGGCTTCTATTCTGATATATAGTTGTCCATAGCAGCCTTGTCGGCTCACCCTACCGTATTTTGTATATATATATATATATATTTCCTCACGTATATTATTCACATGATTCAGCAGTTTATTAACAAATGTTATGCATGACCTACCCTTATTTCATGTTTATATCTTATATGTATGCTTAGGGGTGTTCGACAGGTAAGACTCGGACACTCATCACGGCCCATCAGTTTGGGTCATGACAAAAGTGGTATCAGAGAAGTTCTGTCCTAGACCGTGTCTAGTAGAGTCTTGTTTATGAGTGTGTTGTGCACCACACTTATAAACAGGAGGTTGTAGGACATATAGGATGCTATCTTCCCTTCTTATCTTAGATCGTGCGATATAAGGATTCATTTTCCTAACAATATAATATGTTTTCACTGATGCCTAAGAATGCTACAGCCGCCCAGAAGGGCAAGTCCGTGGCTGATGAGACTACGAGTCGAGAACCGTGAGTTATCAGGGCTCGGGGAGAGTATCAGAGAGAGACTCCATCTCAGACTTCACATACCCTACCATCTCCAGAGGATATTCGAGGGGCACCAGCTCCAGCGCCCGCCCCAGTACCCCTTGCTCCTCAGTCAGATGCACCGGGTCAGGAGATAAGAGATGTTATTCAGGTATTGACTCGATTAGTGGCCGCAAAGTCTCGGCGCTAGGAGGTAGGTATTGGTCATACAGATAGGTCCATCAGTGCGAGGGTTTGTTATTTCATTAATTTGTACCCTTCGGTATTCACTGGAGCATATCCAAACGAGGACCCTCAGGTTTTTATCGATAGGATGCAGAGGACTTTGAGGGTAATGAAGGCCACTACGACTGAGTTAGTTGAGCTAGTTTCCTATAGACTTCGGGATGTTGCAGTTAATTGGTACGAGTCTTGGGAGTTGTCCAGAGGTGAGGATGCCCTTCCAGCAGTACGGCAGGAGTTTACAGAGGCTTTTCTTCGTTATTATTTGCCACCAGAGCTTAGACGGGCCAGAGTTGATAGGTTCTTGACCCTTCAGCAAGGTAATATGAGTGTTCGGGAATACAGCCTTCAGTTTGATTCTTTGGCTAGGTATGCTCCAACTATTGTAGCTAATATGGAGGATCGGATTCACCGGTTAGTGATGGGGTTGGAGACGTACCTGCTTAATGATTGTATGTCGATCTCATTTCAGCCAGGCATGGATATTTCTCGTATTCAGGCATACGCTCAGGGTGTAGAGGAGCGCAAGCAGAAGGAGAGGGCCGATCATGAGCATGATAGGGGCCAGAGTAAGAAAGCGAGATATTCAGGTCCTTCTGGTGAGTTTTGAGGTGGTCAGAGATAGCAGTACCCGAAGTATCCAGCCCAGCCATCGGCTAGTGCATCCCCTCAGTTTGCCGGTAAGAGATTTGATCGTTCCACATATTCAGGGCCCAATCAGAGTTCCAGGGCCTCTAGTTCTCAGTATAGGGGTGAGTCAAGTCAGATGAGGCCGCCCTTGCCACGATGTGCTCAGTGTGGTAAGAAGCATGTCGGGAAGTGCCTTGTGGGTTTGGGTGTTTGTTATACTTGTGGTTATCCAAGCCACGTTATGAGAGATTTTCCGATGAGAAGTGGTATAGGAATAGTTCAGCTAGCGGGATCTGTAGTTGGTTCGTCATCATCAGTATACCCCCCTTGTCAAGGTTCACAAGATCCATCCGGTCAAGGTAGAGGCAAAAGTGGAGCATGTAGATCGATCGGTCCTCAGAACCATATTTACGCATTAGCGGGTTGACAGGATCAGGAGTCGTCACCTGACGTTGTTACAAGTATATTATCAGTCTCCTCATATGATGTATATGCATTGATTGATCCAGGTTCCACTTTATCGTACGTCACTCTGTTGGTTGCTAGTAAGTTTGGGATAGAACCAGAGTTGATTGAACCTTTTGAGGTGTCTACACCTATTGGGGATCCAGTGATAGCTAGACGGGTATATAGAGATTGTATAGTAGTAGTTCATAGTTGTTCTACAATAGCAGACCTGATTGAGTTAGATATGGTAGAATTTTATGTTATAATGGGTATGGATTGGTTGGCTTCTTATTACGCTAATGTTGATTGTAGATCAAAGATTGTGCGGTTCTAGTTTCCAGGGGAGCCAGTTCTGGAGTGGAAAGGTAATACTGCATCGCCGAGAGGTAGGATTATTTCCTATCTCAAGGCAAGATATATGATCAGAAAGGGCTATATTTATCACTTAGTTCGGGTACAATATGTGAAAGCAGAGTCACCGACCCTTCAGTCTATCCCGGTGGTTAATGAGTTTCCCGATGAGCTTCCAGTCCTTCCGCCAGAGCGGGAGATTGAGTTTTCTATTAACATATTACCAGATACTTAGCCGATATCTATTCCTCCTTATAGAATGGCACCTGCAGAGCTGAGAAAGTTGAAATAACAACTGAGGGATTTTCTTGAAAAATGCTTTATCATACCCAGTACATCACCGTGGGGAGCACCTGTGTTATTTGTGAGAGAGAAAGATGGTTCCTTGCGGATGTGTATTGATTACTGGTAGTTGAATAAGGTGATGATCAAGAATAAGTACTCGCTCCCAAGGATTGATGATTTATTTGATCAATTGCAGGGTGCCAAGTGTTTCTCGAAGATAGACTTGAGGTCTAGGTACCATCAAGTAAGGGTTAAAGAGAAAGATATTTCGAAGACAGCATTTAGGACCAGATATGGACACTTTGAGTTTCGTGTTATGTCGTTCGGTTTGACCAATGCCCCAGCAGTATTCATGGACTTGATGAACCGTGTTTTCAGCCCCTTTCTAGATCTGTTCATGATTGTATTTATAGATGATATTTTGGTTTAATCCCGTTCAGAGGCTGAGCATGTAGATCATTTACGTATTGTGCTCAGAGTTCTACAAGAAAGGAAGTTGTACGCAAAATTCTCTAAATGTGAATTCTGGTTGAATTCTATAGCTTTCCTTGGGCATATTATTTCAGGTGAGGGTATCCAGGTTGATACACAAAAGATTGAGGCAGTGAAGACTTGGCCTAGACCCACGACACCGACGGAGGTTCGTAGCTTCCTACGTTTGGCAGGTTATTACAGGAGATTTGTAGAGGACTTTTCTTCTCTTTCAGCACTATTGACAAAGTTGACTCAGAAGGCAACTAAGTTTTAGTGGACTGATGCTTGTGAGCGGAGTTTCCAGGCATTGAATGACAGATTGACTTCAGCACTAATTTTGACATTCCTAGAGGAAACCGATGGTTATGTTATCCATTGTGATGCTTCGGGCGTTGGATTTGGTTGTGTATTGATACAACATGGTAAGGTTGTCGCTTATGCTTCTAAACAACTAAGAAAGCACGAGAAGAATTTCCTGACCCATGATTTAGAGTTAGCCGCGGTGATTCATGCACTAAAGATATAAAGGCACTATTTGTATGGCATTCATGTTGATATCTACATGGATTATAAGTGCCTTTAGTATGTCTTCAAGCAAAAAGAATTGAATTTATGTCAGATACGATGGTTGGAGCTACTGAAAGTCTATGATGTTGATATTTTATACCATCCAGGGAAGGCGATTGTAGTAGCCGACGCCCTCAGCCGTAGATCTATGGGTAGCCTATCATATTTAAAGCCATAGAAGAGTGAGATAGCCCATGAGATTCATCAGCTAGCTAGTCTTGGAGTTTGATTACTGGATTCAGGTGATACCAGAGTTACTATTCAAGACACGACAACATCTTCTTTAGTAACTGAAGTGAAGGAACGCCAATATGAGGATCATGTGCTAGCTCACTACAGAGATACAGCCCCTCAAAATGAGAAGACATCATTTGAGATTACAGGGGATGGAGTCCTCAGATATCGAGGTCGATTATGTGTTCCTAATGTGGCAGGGTTACGCCAGCAGGTTATGGGAGAAACTCAATATTCTCATTATTCTGCTCATCCAGGAGTGACGAAGACGTATCATGATATCAAAGAAATATACTGGTGGGACGAAATGAAGAAGGATATAAAAGAGTTTGTTGCTTAGTGCCCNGTATCATGATATCAGGGAAATATACTGGTGGGACGAAATAAAGAAGGATATAAAAGAGTTTGTTGCTTAGTGCCCTAATTGTCAGCAGGTTAAGATTGAGCATCAGAAACCCGGTGGATTATTGCAGGCTATAGAGATTCCAACTTGGAAATGGGAAGTAATTAATATGGATTTCATCATAGGCTTACCTCGTACCCAGCGTAAGTTCGATTCTATATGGGTGATTGTTGATAGACTTACAAAATCAGCCCATTTTCTACATGTCAAGACTACGTATTCAGCAGAGGATTATGCAAGGCTTTACATTAAGGAGATAGTACGACCTCATGGTGTCCCTATATCTACTATCTCAGATAGAGGTACTCAGTTTACAGCTAATTTCTGGAGGTCCTTCCAAAAAGGATTGGGGGCTCAGGTAAGTCTTAGTACAACATTTCATCCCCAGATACATGGTCAGGCTGAGCGTACAGTTCAGACACTTGAGGATATGCTACGGGCTTGTGTGATAGACTTCAGGGGTAGCTAGGATGATCATCTTCCACTTATTGAGTTCGCATATAATAATAGTTATCATTCCAGCATTCAGATGGCTCCATACGAAATTCTTTACGGACGGAAGTGTAGGTTACCTATTGATGGTTCGAGGTTAGGGAAACTAAGTTAGTAGGACCAGAGTTGGTACAACATGCAGTTGAAAAGATTAAGCTTATACAAGAAAGGCTATTAGCAGCTCAGTGTCGTCAGAAGTCCTATGCAGATAATCGACAATGAGACTTGGAGTTTCAGGTAGACGACTGGGTATTCCTAAAGGTATCACCGATGAAAGGAGTTATGACATTCAGTAAGAAAGGAAAGATTAGCCCTTGGTACATTGGACCTTATAAGATCATACGCAGTGTAGGTCAGGTAGCATATGAGTTAGACTTGCCTTCCAACTTGGAGTCTGTACATCCAGTCTTTCATGTCCCTATGCTCCATAAGTGTATCGGAGATCCTTCTAGAGTTGTTCCAGTTGACGATGTTCAGGTCACAGAGCAGCTATCATATGAGGAAGCTCCCATTGCTATACTAGATAGACAAGTTCGGAGATTGAGAACTAAGGACGTAGCTTCAGTTAAAGTACTTTGGAGACCCAAGAATGTGGAGGAGATGACTTGGGAAGCTGAAGAAACCATGAAGTCTAGGTATCCTCACTTGTTTCCGCTTCCGGACGAGGAGCCGACTGAGACATCACAGCCTTTAGGTGCGTATACGATACTGGATTCTTATGTTAGTTACTGTCATTGGTTGTATGAGGCCATTGGTGTTATTGATGATTGTGGCCTCGTGTGGCTTTGTACTTTTGGTTTTGCTTCGTGACAGGTTGGTAGTAGTACCGTTACAGAGGAGACTCTGCCAAAATTTCTATAGATCTCTGGGAGTTTAACATTCGAGGATGAATGTTTCTAAGGGGGGGAAGATTGTTACACCATGTGCGTCCAAAGGTGATGTATAATGAATATGAGACTTGTTAATCATGATTTAAATGAGCTTAAAGTCATAATATGACTATATATGATGTTTGAATATAAAATACAAAGTTTGGGAAAAATCAAACTTAAGTTGCGGAAAACGCGACTAAGGATTTGCCTTCTAATTAAGCTTTTTGAGCAATACATTTAGTGTGTTATATGAGATCTTTTTGGGACATATTATATACCAAATTGAAGGTCTTGGAATTTAGTTTTCAATGCTCTTAACCTGTTACACCCCATGTTTTTGTACGTAAGAGTACGTCGTAAGTCAATCGATCTAAGCTCAGAAATGTAATCATCTTTGAAAAGTTTACAAAGTTAGTTAATCATGTTAACGTGGAGGTTACAAACATTTAATATCATGAATACCATGTACCAAGAGGGTTTGAAGACTTAGAAGCTAAACGAATTGAAGAAAATAAGTTTCGTCGAAAGTCCACAAGTTGGGAATGTTATAACATATACTTTTGGGGTGAGACTAGGGTGCTTAACATTATAAGTAGATTATTTTATGAGTTATTTTAGTCTTATGATAGCCTTGTGTTATGTTTTGAAGTCAAGCGAGTTGTGGAACAAAAGTTGGAAAAGGTTATCACAAGTTGCATTCATAAATGTGTTGAAACTGAGGTCAAATATAGCTGAGTTTTTCTCCCAATATACTTTGAATTAGGGGACTATCTACCTACTAAATTGAATATTTACGAGTCTAGTTTCTAACGCATTAAACCGTTCATTGATACGACGTCGGAGTAGAGAGATATTCGCATTTTTGCGAGGCCGTGCAAGCATCTCTCAATTGGACCCACTTAGGCGGTGGACGACCCTTGAACATTCTAAAGGTCTTGGACGGCTTAATTTTGGTCATTTTCGACCAAGGACAGTTCCCAAACTCTCTCAAAACCTCTCTAACAGTTCTCAAGGATTCCAAGTCGAATCCAATGGTGTTTTACCTAAACCTAACCTCAAAAGTTAGCCTAAGTGAAGAAGAGAGTCTCTATGGTGTTGTAATGCGATTAAGGGTGCTTATAAGCTAAGGGAAGCTTTGGTTCAAGTTTTTCCAAATTATTTAAGATATGTATAACACCCTATTTCTTGGTATTTATCTTATCTATGTGTTGTTTAAGTTATTTGGATGAAGAATTATAAGATAGAACTTGAAGTTGTATAAGAAATTATTGTCTCTTATTAGACTATTTTGGAGTTGTATATATGACATCATATGGCTGGAAATCATGGGGAATAGCTTGGTTATAATGTTCTTATTGTTGTTATGCTTGTAAATATTTTTGAGTATATTGATGATGTTGTAAATAGGAGAAGAAGCAATCACACAATACCTAGAAGTTTTTCATGTCGTTGTTTTATCTTGTGGGGCTGTTTGATGTTACTTTTATGATGGATATAAGGTTGGAATGTCATGTCAATATATATTTTTATATGATGGACCTATTGTTGGTGTTGCAAGTACATGGCAGATGGGAAAAAGAGTTGGGGTTTGGTTCCAATCCAAGCTTGCCGCTCGTTGTGTTAAATAGCAGTTTTGTGTGTGACGTTTGTGCACTTGTTGTTGTGTAGATTGATTGGTGTTGTTGGGCTGTTGGTATATGGTATTGGATAAGGCCCTTGTTACAGGAGAGATGCTGCCCAAATTTTCATAAATGAGCTACTAGCTTAAGTTACGGACAGCCTTTACTCAGCACCGATTTTGAATCTCCTTATGCTATGGCAGACTGAGTTGAGTTGTTTGAAGAATTGTTTGGAAGCTATTAAGGATTCAACGAAGTTAAGGTATGTTAAGGCTAAAAGTTTCTTTCATTTTGTCATGATCTGGTAACTACATGAGTTTGATAACGAGACATAAAGAGAAGTTCGTATTCCTGAACTTATGTACATCATCTTAGTCTCATAAGTTACAGTATTCTCCCTTATCGGGACTTTATATTCAGTTAAGTATTGTTTTCTTCCAGTTAAGAGAGCAGGGGGTCTATATATATACAGTATTACAGTACTTTCACCACCATCAAGCTATAATCGATGGGCAGGCCCCTATTGGAAAACCTCTTATCAGATGGTAAGTTATATACCGAGCCTACTGTGGCCAAGCACCTATGAGCGAGCCCAAATTGACCGAGATATAGAGCCTAGTATGGCCGAGCGCCTATGAGCGAGCCTAGTACGCAGAGTAGTTATATGTACTGAGCCTTATAGGGCTGGCCAGCTATTTTATTTACTATATTGAGAGAGTTGAATCAGTGTCAACAGGTAAGCATATCTTCAGATCATCTTTGACTCCCAGTTACTTTCAGTTATTATATTATCAGTTCAGTTTCAGCTTTCAGTTATTTTCTTTCCTTACATACTCGGTACATTATTTCGTACTGACGTTCCTTTTGCTGGGGATGCTACATTTCATGCTTACAGGACCTGATAGACAGTTGGATAGACCTTCCCAGTAGACAAAGTCAAACATCAGCTTGGTTGGTAAGCTCCACTCCCTCGGAGTTACCAGGTATAGACCTTGGAGTCCATTTTATATACACAAGTTTGATGGGTAAGTCGAGGCCATGTCCCGATCATGGTATAGTTTAGTTATCTCTAGAGGCTTGTAGACGAGTCCTGTATATTTTGTATATCAGAAGATGTTCATGCGGCCTTATCAGCCAGCACAGTTTTATATATATATTGTTACAACCCAAATTCGCGTACCTTAGATCATGCCGTAAGTTAGTCGACGT